>JBAKBP010007779.1:0-96836 GCA_037953745.1 Lithodes maja | reverse complement strand
TACAATTGTCCGTAAGAATTGCCGGAAAGATCTCTCGTTTGCCACCACCGAATCTCTACCTCGCACCAACACCTTCACGACGGAATAAAGTTAGGGAAAAAAGAAGGAAGCTCGGTTAACTTTGTTATTCACGCATTGTCGGTAAGGGGGTAGTGGCTATTTCTTTGGTTTAGTCATTCATACATACATATTCATATATACATACATACCATAAATACATACATTCATACATACATATTCATATATACATACATACCATACATGCATACATAATACATACATACATTCATGCATATATACATAAATACATACATTAATTATTTTTTTCCTCGCTAGACCTCCCTCAAACTTAGAAAAACACCCCCTCAAGAAACATGTGTACATTTTTCGGTAGAAAAATGTCCACCGGTTCTGACTGGCCGGTTCTTCTTATAATTGCAGGCTCGCTAACGCTCGCCAAGAAAATATCTACACCTAAATGGCACTATAGGTCTTAAAATTGACAACCAAATGGAGCTAAAGGTATTAAAATCGACAAATAATGGGCCGAACGTCTTAAAATGTCAAAACTAATGGTGGTAACCACGAGGGAGAAAGGGGTCCAGAAAAACGAGCCAACTCCCCTCAACTTTCTCTTTTATATTATCCCCATATTGGTGAAGTTAGGGAGGGAGGGAGGGAGGGAGGGAGGGAAGGAAGGAAGCGGCGAGGAGAGTCTCATGAGTTTGGCAGTATTGAGGGGAGGTGGTCGTATTTATTGGCTTATTTATTTGTCTTTTTAGTGTTTGATTTAGTTTCCTCCCTAGACCTCCATCAAGGTTTAAAAAAACAAAATATCACCCCAATTACCCTCTTCAAGATAAATTTGTAATTTTTTTGGTAGAAAACTGTTCCGGATAAATTATAGGCTCGCTGTCGCTCGCCAGGATGTAATCGACACCTACATAGCACAACAGGTCTTCATACTGACAAAGAAAAGGAGAGAAAAGTCTTAAAATCGACAAACTAATGGGTCGAACGTCTTAAAATCTGAAAACCAGTTGGGCTAATCACGAAGGAGAAAGTGGTCCAGAAAAACGACCTATCTCTCCTTAACCACTAACCTCAGTAACTCGGAAAGGGCTAGAGCAAATGGGCTGTAAATTCACACCCCTATTTATACTGGTTGACGCTTTCCAAATGGTGGAGATTACAGCTCGATCACACTAGCCATTAAGGGGGAGTAGTCGCTTTTTGTGAACCCCTTCTCCCTCATGCCTAGCCTCATTAGTTTTGGAATCTTAACCCTCTCACGTTCTTGACGCAATTTTGAGCCTATTAGGGATACTTTAAAGCCTTTGTTACCATCAGGGGTACTTAGAAACCTTTAGTTTAGTTACTTCAACCTCTGCAGTTGTCTTTGAGCTAGCTGTGGGCAGAAAACTAATTTTGGAGAGGTAATTATAAGAGTGAGAGAACTCTATTTTGTATTGCTAATCTGGCAACCTCTGCGTCATATGGTCGTGAGAGGGTTAACCCTTGTTTGGCGGGACCGGACTTAAGTTGGTCTAGATAAGAAAGGACTATGTGGCGAGGACTGACTTCAGGCGGTGTGCAATGTTGAGCAATAGTTGGCTCTGAGAGAGAGACGAGCGGTGGGAGGAGCGTAGATCAGCTCTGACCGTTCGGCACGGGTTCCGCGTGGCAACTGCCGACCCCTCCACACACATCCACACTCACTACCTCGCTACACAGGGAATTATGTAAAAAAATTACCGTATTTTAGGGATTTTTCCTTCGTCTTGCACGATCGTTGCAAGAGAACGCGTGGTCGTAGAAAGATGGTTCTGGTGTCATTGGAAAGCTCAATTATCGCCCTTTTTAGGGATACATAATTGTATTACGCTCTGGCTCTTGTTTATGCATGAAATAGAGCACGGAAACAAGGTCGTTTAGGGTAAAACCACCCGCTTGGCGGGTAGTAGAAGTTAATGACGGGCCCGCTCGTAAGGCGTTAAGACGTTCGTTCCATTAGTTTGGCGATTTTGAGACGCTTTGCCCCATTTATTTGTCAATATTAAGGCCTTTCGTGCCATTGAGGTGTCGATTTTTTCTTAGCAAACCATAGCGAGCCTGTAATATTAGGAAGAACCGGCCTTCGGCCGGGAAATTATTCGAACCTTTTTTTATCGATAAATCTATGGAGTGTTTTTTTTAAACTTTATGGAGGTTTAGCGAGGAAACTACAAAATAAGTAAATTTATAAAGACATACCCCAACAAACAAGCACTACTCTCTTAATGCCCGCTGTACCGGCGACGTCTTCATAATTTTATGCTAGCTATATTTAGATGAATTTGTGCTGTTTCAGAAGGATCTGTGGAAGTAAAATGGGTTAAGTAAGATAGGTCGAAGCCTGTTAACTGCTGGAGGCCCTTCTTGAACTGAATAACATCGTCTAATAGTAGCCAGAATAAAGTTGAAAGGGCTGCACCAGTACTGTATGGGTTAATGTGTTATAAGAGGTTGAATTTAGGAACTTCTGGCCTATCTATAATGAACAGGGTATATTTTGCTCTGGCATGGGCAACTAGACTGAGAGTGTATTTCAGAAACTTCTAGATTAAAGCCGGAGTCACACGAACCTTTTTTCGAGCAATTTTTACGGGCAATTATGGTCTGGAAGCTTTAATAATTACACTTTATCAGAATTCAGCCGCCTAACATAATCTTCCTTCCGTCTAATTACCGACACTACTGCGAAAATGTCCCGAAATAATACGAGAACAAACTTGCTCATGGAAAATGTACGAAAAAAGTACTCGTGTGACAGCGGCGGTGGGCGGTGTCACATGAGCGCTTTTGTCGTCAATGTTTAGGAAAAATGGTATTGTGGCAGGCTTACAATCTCAGTTATATCATAATTCAGCCTCCTTATATAATCTACCTTCAGTCTAGTTGCCAATTCTCAATGTTAAACAACCTTATTATATTATGAAATAAAACGTGTTCATCAATAATTGCCAGAAAGAGAGCTAGTACGACAGCTAGAATTCAGGGGTAAAGTGATGGAGATATTGCTGGTGTGATACCGGCTTAAGGGGAGATCGGTCGTTTTTCTGGACCCCATTTTCCCTCATGCTTAGCCCCATTAGTTTTCAGATTTTAAGATGTTCGGCTTATTAGTTTGACGATTTTAACACCTTTCGCCCCATTTCGTTGTCAATGTTAAGACCTTTCGTGCCATTTAGGTGTCGATTTTTTCGTGACGAGCGATAGCGAGCTTGTAATTTTAAGAGAAGCCGGCCTTCGGGCGGGACATTTTTCTTTCGAAAAATTTACAAATTTATCTTGAAGGGAGGTCTAGGGGGTGTTTTCTAAGCTTGATGAAGGTCTAGCGAGGAAATTGAAAAAATAAATGAATACATGAATTAAGACCAAACGGAAAAAAAAAAAAAAAAACGGCCACTCTCCCCTTAAACCTTGTTACCAATCTCAATGTATTTTTAAACTTTCCTTTGAGTATAAACTTTTCTTCTGGTGAGTTATGGTTTTTACGTTCTAATTAAGTCAACTCTCACGTTATTTTAATTTCCATCCCCGCCCGTGAAAAAGATTACCCAGACTTATTTTTAAGGGGGTTCTACTGCATATGCAAGAATCTGGGAGGCTGGAGAGAAAACTGTTCTGTCTTAAGGGGGGATGGGCCGGTTTTTCTGGCCCCCTTCATCCTCGTGTTTAGCCTCTTATCTTTTATATTTTAAGATGTTCGGCCCATTAGTTTGGCAATTTTAACACTTTGCACCCCATTTATTTGTCAATAATAAGACCTTTCGTGCCATTTAAGTGTCGACTTTTTCCTGGCGAGCGAAAGCGAGCCTGAGATTTCAAGAGTAATTTTTCTACCGAAAAATATACAAATTTATCTTGAAGGGGGTCTAGGGGTTGTTTTTTACAGCTTGATGGAGGTCTAGCAAGGAAACTAAAACATAAATGAATAAATGAATTAATAACCACATAAAGGATAATGTTTAGCTGGTATTTGGTTTATTCATATATATATTTTTTTACTGCTATTATTTTATGCCTACAGTAAATGTGAGACGGAGACACAAGGAAAACTGCCTGTATCGATTGTCCTTCCACCAAATTGAAAAAGTGACAGTCTAGAGCCAAATTCAAGTTACCTTAGGATCAACATTTCTGGACACACCGAGCTTGAAGCAGTTTCAGTCGTAGGATGAGGGAAAGATCGATTGAAGGATAGAGTTCTAGATTAAGTGAAAGGCTGGGAAAATTGGTTCATTTTTGGGTTAGAGAATAAGCCAGAATAGGGGCGGGAATGTGTTAAAAGGCGGGTGCCACCTACTCTCCGTAAGGGAGGAAATATACACCGAGAAAGCTGTGCAGAACATTGATTACTCTAATAGTGTTAGTAGAGAGAGAAGGAGAGAGAGAGAGAGAGAGAGAGAGAGAGAGAGAGAGAGAGAGAGAGAGAGAGAGAGAGAGAGAGAGAGAGAGAGAGAGAGAGAGAGAGAGAGAGAGAGAGAGAGAGAGAGAGAGAGAGAGAGAGAGATATGCAACATTACAGCACAACATTATTTTGACTTGACGCTTTCGAGAAGTGTAGTATTCAATACATGGATGCACAGTATCCCTGTACAGAGCAAGAAGCAGTATGGGGGTGAAGAATCAACAGAACAGATATTCACACCTAACTTCTAGGCAGCTATATTAGCAAGAATGGTAATAATTATGTTCTTTCCCTTAAATGGAAAGAAGAAAAAGAGACTCCAAGAATATTAAGAGAACATTAGTGTTGATTTGGGTGTTGGTGGATTGTTGTTAAAGGGATAGTCATGTGAAAGATTGTAACTGGTAGATATATGGAGACATTGGGTTTTGAAAGTGTTGGAAGTAATAAGGTTTGTTCTGCCCCAATTAGAAATAGTTTATAGATCAGAAGTAAATGTGCTATGGCCTCATCTGCATGGAGGGTTGTTGTGGAAAGCTAGTGGAATAGTGTAAGGTAGAGTTATCGACAAATAAATGAATAGGACTAGAAGTACAGTTGAGATTAGAAATAGAGATAGGACAATGCCCTGAGGAACATCGGAGTTGATAGGTTAGGAAGTGAGCAATGGCCGTCCGCATCCACAGCTCTGGAATGGTCAGAAAGGAAATTGGAGATAAAGGCACAGATAGAGGGATAGAAACCATAGGATGGTAGTTTAGAAACAAGGGAATTGTGCCAGACTCTATCGAAGGGTTTAACAAAGTCTAGCGCAAAATAAAAGCTCTCGCTGAAGTCCCGAGAGGAGGATGACCTAGAGTTAGTAAGATAAGATCACCAGTAGATCGGCCAATACGGAAACCATACTAGCGGTCTGAACATTGGTAGTACAACTTGAGTTAAGAATATATTAAAACACTTCGAGATTCAAGATATGAGAGCAAATGGACGGAAGGTGGAGGGTTGAGAGTGGTCACCCTTCATCCAGCAAGAAGGGCAGATACTAGAGGAACGATTAATAGGGTTAAAGGAAGCAAAATAATATTGATGCTTACCAACATTAGGCACAGAACCATAGCCATTATCTCAATATTACCGCCCTGTTCATTATTAATAGGGTTAAAGGAAACAAAATAATATTGATGCTTACCAACATTAGGCACAGAACCATAGCCATTATCTCAATATTACCGCCCTGTTCATTATTAATAGGGTTAAAGGAAACAACATAATATTGATGCTTACCAACATTAGGCACAGAACCATAGCCATTATCTCAATATTACCGCCCTGTTCATTATTAATAGGGTTAAAGGAAACAACATAATATTGATGCTTACCAACATGAGGCACAGAACCATAGCCATTATCTCAATATTACCGCCCTGTTCATTATTAATAGGGTTAAAGGAAACAACATAATATTGATGCTTACCAACATTAGGCACAGAACCATAGCCATTATCTCAATATTACCGCCCTGTTCATTATTAATAGGGTTAAAGGAAACAACAAAATATTGATGCTTACCAACATTAGGCACAGAACCATAGCCATTATCTCAATATTACCGCCCTGTTCATTATTAATAGGGTTAAAGGAAACAACATAATATTGATGCTTACCAACATTAGGCACAGAACCATAGCCATTATCTCAATATTACCGCCCTGTTCATTATTAATAGGGTTAAAGGAAACAACATAATATTGATGCTTACCAACATTAGGCACAGAACCATAGCCATTATCTCAATATTACCGCCCTGTTCATTATTAATAGGGTTAAAGGAAACAACATAATATTGATGCTTACCAACATTAGGCACAGAACCATAGCCATTATCTCAATATTACCGCCCTGTTCATTATTAATAGGGTTAAAGGAAACAACATAATATTGATGCTTACCAACATTAGGCACAGAACCATAGCCATTATCTCAATATTACCGCCCTGTTCATTATTAATAGGGTTAAAGGAAACAACATAATATTGATGCTTACCAACATTAGGCACAGAACCATAGCCATTATCTCAATATTACCGCCCTGTTCATTATTAATAGGGTTAAAGGAAACAACATAATATTGATGCTTACCAACATTAGGCACAGAACCATAGCCATTATCTCAATATTACCGCCCTGTTCATTATTAATAGGGTTAAAGGAAACAACATAATATTGATGCTTACCAACATTAGGCACAGAACCATAGCCATTATCTCAATATTACCGCCCTGTTCATTATTAATAGGGTTAAAGGAAACAACATAATATTGATGCTTACCAACATTAGGCACAGAACCATAGCCATTATCTCAATATTACCGCCCTGTTCATTATTAATAGGGTTAAAGGAAACAACATAATATTGATGCTTACCAACATTAGGCACAGAACCATAGCCATTATCTCAATATTACCGCCCTGTTCATTATTAATAGGGTTAAAGGAAACAACATAATATTGATGCTTACCAACATTAGGCACAGAACCATAGCCATTATCTCAATATTACCGCCCTGTTCATTATTAATAGGGTTAAAGGAAACAACATAATATTGATGCTTACCAACATTAGGCACAGAACCATAGCCATTATCTCAATATTACCGCCCTGTTCATTATTAATAGGGTTAAAGGAAACAAAATAATATTGATGCTTACCAACATTAGGCACAGAACCATAGCCATTATCTCAATATTACCGCCCTGTTCATTATTGGTAACCTAAAAATCGTGAACTCTATCCTCTGTAAATAAAAAAGGGCTACATCAAATGGGCTGTAAATTTCCATACTTTTTCCCTGAGTGACTCATCCCAAATGGTAGATATATTAGCTCTATTACACTAGCCCTTTTGAGTCCTGAAAGATTGAGGTCATGATTTCTGGCCTACCTATAATGAACAGTGTACAGTATGTTTTTTTTTTTTTTTTATATATTCCAACTTACTTCCTCTCGGGCATAGGCTGAGAGCCTTAACATTCACCGCTTTACAATGAACAGTGAAGCCCGTGAGGTCTTGTTCCAGTCTAGGGAGTGAGACATGTGAAGCACGTAGAGTACAACGACCACCTGCCATCTTGCCCTCACATGAGGCACGGTGCTCACTCATGGCCCGAAACGACCCCATCTCTGAAGCCACCTCGATCCCGTGCTTCACTGTCTCACCCCCTACACTCGGACTCTCACACTTACACACACACACAACGCCACCTGTTGAGCAGATAACTCACCAGGCATTGCACCCCTATAGCATATTTTGAATATGGGAATATTCATACAGTGCTATTTAATCAGGGAACAATGAGGGTGTTTTATTGACGTTTCGGTGGGCTTGTGGTAATGCACTGATACTAGGTACAGCACAAATTCCATCCCAATAATATCTTCCCATTGATACATCGCGATTTGAACCCGGGACCTTTGGATTACCAGGCCAGTGGCAAGACCACTCCACCACACCTCCCCTAACATTAGATGCGACGTAGTAGTTGTTAAACTCATGATAAGTATGGTTCTGTATTTGTCTTATGCTTGTGTAAGTCATAACAGCTTAAATACCATGATATTTGAAGGCTGTAGGTTAGTAACTATAATCCAGTGATAAACCAATTTTTTTGTTAGCCCTATAATTACGGATGTTGCAGATGTCCATGTTCTTATGGTATAAGTCCGTCAATGTTGTATAACCTAAACCCTCTCCGACATATGACGCGATGTTGAGCCTATTAGGGATACTTTAAAGCCTTTGTTACCATCAGGGGTATTTAGAAACCTTTAGTTTAGTTACTTCAACCTCTGCAGTTATCTTTGAGTTAGCTGTGGGCAGAAAACTAATTTTGGAGAGGTAATTATAAGAGTGAGAAAATTCTATTTCTTATTGCTAATCTGGCAATCTCTGCGCCATATGAGTCTGAAAGGGTTAATCACTCGATACCTTTAATACACGTGTTGGAACATTAGCTGATGAAACATATTCCAACCAGCGCGACTGGTATTAAATAATCTCTCTCTCTCTCTCTCTCTCTCTCTCTCTCTCTCTCTCTCTCTCTCTCTCTCTCTCTCTATATATATATATATATATATATATATATATATATATATATATATATATATATATATATATATATATATGATTATTGGATGACAAATATAGCTGACAGGGCTAAGATTCGAACCATAAATGACAGTCTGTCCCCCCATCAGAGTCGAGTTGGGAAGGAATACAAATAGAAGTATCAAATTCCTCCTTTTAACTCTCATGGTGGTGTAGGTGACTGGACCTCCTGCCTATATGGTTCGAATATTAGCCCTGTCAGCTAGGTGTTGATATTCGGTGTGAGCATCCTGGGTTCGAATCCACGGACTGCCACATGTGTTTGTAAATTTCATAAATCGATTTTAGGAGTATAGTTGGTTGTTGGAAGGAACATAACAATATATATATACCGGGTATATATATATATATATATATATATATATATATATATATATATATATATATATATATATATATGTATATATATAGAGAGAGAGAGAGATAGTGTACAGTACAGTCACAACCAATAGTTTTCTTAGCTATTATTACCCAATTATATTTATCTTGGGGTGTTAGTCAAATTGTTAATTTAGATTACAGTTTACCTTCTTTATTGCTAGAGGTATTTTCTATGCTATACAATATCCTCAAGTGTAACCGAGAATAATAATGACTTCAATATATACGCTTTAAAAGTAAAACTATGACCTACTGTATAATGAAGTTAAAGCTTCAACGACTGATTACAAATATATGAGTCCACCAAGGGAGAGTATAGTAGGCCACAGACATTATAACACACTTCATGGATATAATATATGAGTCCACCAAGGGAGAGTATAGTAGGCCACAGACATTATAACACACTTCATGGATATAATATATGAGTCCATCAAGGGAGAGTATAGTAGGCCACAAACATTATAACACACTTCATGGATATAATATATGAGTCCATCAAGGGAGAGTATAGTAGGCCACAGACATTATAACACACTTCATGGATATAATATACGAGTCCACCAAGGGAGAGTATAGTAGGCCACAGACATTATAACACACTTCATGGATATATTATAGGAGTCCACCAAGGGAGAGTATAGTAGGCCACAGACATTATAACACACTTCATGGATATAATATATGAGTCCACCAAGGGAGAGTATAGTAGGCCATAGACATTATAACACACTTCATGGATATAATATACGAGTCCACCAAGGGAGAGTATAGTAGGCCACAGACATTATAACACACTTCATGGATAATATATGAGTCCACCAAGGGACAATATAGTAGGCCACATACATTATAACACACTTCATGGATATAATATACGAGTCCACCAAGGGAGAGTATAGTAGGCCACAGACATTATAACACACTTCATGGATATAATATATGAGACCACCAAGGGAGAGTATAGTAGGCCACAGACATTATAACACACTTCATGGATATAATATATGAGTCCACCAAGGGAGAGTATAGTAGGCCACAGACATTGTAACACTCTTCATGGATATAATATATGAGTCTACCAAGGGAGAGTTGTTACGACCTGGCACTCGGGTACACAAGGGCTCTCAATCAGGACTCGAGTACGGCTCGCTGCCACAATGGAAACACACGATCCCAACCCCAGAGTACTGGCAGCCGAACAAAAAACACCAATACCCTCCAGAGTTCGATCTGCTATAACGGGGTATACAAGAACTCGGTACTAGTGTTCCACAACAGACTAATAAAGAGACAGGAATTATCTAGTCTGGTCAACAATCAAACAAAGAAGTAAGAAACAACAACACCAAAGAATAGTGTTGGCCGAAGCCGAAGTAATCCACCCTTACCAGGACCATATTACCAGTCTTGCTAAGGCAGCCTCCCAGAAGCTGGGTGTGCTCAACCGCCTTAGGGGGTTCTTTTCCCCTGCACAGCTTCTTGCTCTGTACAGGGGCATAGTGCGCCCTTGTATTGAGTATTGTTCACATGTGTGGGGAGGTTCCTCTCACACCGCTCTCCTAGACAAAGTTGAAAGGAAGGCCTTTCGTATCATTAACTCCCGTCCACTCACCAACTCTCTGCAATCTCTCTCTCTCCGCCGCAATGTTGCATCTCTCTCGCTATTCTATCGCTACTATAATAATCAGTGTTCCTCAGAGCTATCCCAGTGCATACCACCTCCTTTACGTAGGGCACGTGGTACCCGTCTTGCAACTCAATCCCACCCCTACTCTGTGCAACTCTCCAACCCAAGAGTGAAACGTTACTCTCAAACTTTCTTCTACTCAACATCTGAGCTCTGGAACTCTCTCCCAGAATCAGTCTTTCCCTCTTCCTATGACTTAAATTGCTTCAAACTCCGTGTGTCCAGGCATTTTGGCTCGAACGTCCCTTGATTTTGGCCCTGTCACTCTTTCAACTATGGGGGAGGCACTCGCTATAGGCAGTTATGCCTTTTGCCTCCCTCAATCACATAGAAAAAAAAAAAAAAAAAAAAAAAAAACCCTTGACTAAGAACTTAAGAAGTCCTCCACCCTCTACTTCGGATCGGCACTATTACGTTACGTTAATCAATAGTCCTTAAGCATCGAGCAAGGAATCTTCTGAAAAAGTTAGATGCTTCTCGGATGCTCGTAAGAAGTACGTATCGGATTTTGAACAGCAATTCAATAAGCAACACACTGGCAATTAAATATCATTAAAGGTTTAAATTGACATAAGAAGAATTATAAGAATAGGCAATAGTAAATGGCAAACATTAAAAAGAAGTACTCCGCCAATGCACCGGCAATAGCCTACTCGGATTGTGCTCGTGGGCCACTAATCACTAAAGTAGCTAAGCGTGCAACACATGAAATCAATAGTGCATAAACAATATCATACATAAGGAAAGCTTCAATACTATTCTGTATCTGCTGATCGAGCAAAGTCTAGCTGGGATGTAGTAGGCTAGGAAACAATGGCTGAGCAAGCGGCTCGTAGCCTAGCGAGGTCCTTAAGGCTGTGCGGCCAAATTACGTTAATTGACGGGATGCTCTCTTGAGAGATCCAGATCGCTAGTATCTGGTTCTCTCCTGGCGATCCTCTCAAAGTCAAAGCAAACGAGTTAGAACAGTGTTGGGTGGCAGAGGCAAAAGCCCTCACTCGCAACACAGTGCTAAACTCACAAGGTACACAGTCAGAAAGACCACCTAGGCTTCCCACGTCTCCGTTGCGATTGTACAGGTTCAACAAAATCTAGTACACATCGGAAATCACAACACCAGTAGCCTTATCCCAGTCTAGCATTACCTAGACCAGCAGAAAACAGGAACAATGATAATAACACCCAGGGAAATGCATATACGAGTGCAACAAACATTAATCAATCCTATTCTAAATTATCCCTTCCAAAATAGGCTATCTACTAGGCATATATCTCGTGAGAACTCAAGCGATAATACGTTGGCTGACTAGCTCTACACCAACGGGACCATGGAAGTTAAAAAGGGTAGGGAAAAGAGGAAAAAAGGCTGTAAAGATAGTAGAGAAAGTTCACATCAGTCAGAAGAATATATATAGTTAGCAAGGGAAATGAGAAGTCGCTCTGCCTAATGAGTTCTGAAGAAAATGTGGCGAGACTTCCCTTTTTATACTCGGCCCTCTAGTGAGCCCAACGCAAACTACTAAGGACCGCCCACTGACAATCATTACGTAATTTATCTCTCTCAATCTGGGATAGACAAAGGCTTTCCCACGCACTGAGGGGAGGGGGGAGGGGGGGAGTGCTAGTGAGTTAGGCCCACCTGCCGCATGGCGCACTCACTGGCCCCCGTTACGTAATCTCTCTCTCTCCTCTCATCATTACCAATAAGTTTTATACACAATACTTATAACTAATGATATAAAATAGAACTCGTTGACTCAGATGAAAACAAAATACATATTCATAATGCTTATAGTACAACGGCTCACATGAACTAAGTTAGGAAACTCTACATAGACTACAGCCAAAGTTCCTGCCCTGACGATCCTAGCGAGAGTGGGGCATGACTAGGCGTTCTGTTCAGCATGCTCACACTCGACATGCGTCACACCTCCCCCAAGATTTTACTTGCTCAACCCTGAGCTAAAATCTGACACACACAGAACCCCATCAAGCCCCTCACACCCAGCGACCGCATGGCACTAAAACAAGGCTGAGTTTATCACTAAAACACATCTTATTATATAAAACAAAAATCACATTTTATAACTCCTCCCAACAACAGCAAAAAGACACAATATCATGCTCCCAGAGCGAGCTTACAGCAGCTCAGCCGTTTGATAGTTCGTGGACTACTCAAACTCTATAGGCTATGACAAACTTATACAATTATCTATATCAAAAGAAAGAGTTTTTTTATGATTTTTATATTTTAATATGTTTTTCCCGGCTGCACTATAAGGGCAGCCTATTTTCTTCTATACCAAACGCTCAACTCCTGCTTTACGACCCAATACGCTGGGCTACAACCGCGAGCCAACAAGCACCAAGCGCAAAATACTATTCAAACTAAAGCAGGAGGCTACCCGTGTGTCAATCTACCCAGGATCATATACCCTTGAACGACCATCTGCAACCACGTTGTCACAACCGGCAATATGGCGTATGTCCAGGTTATATACCAATAACCTTAGTGACCACCTGGTCAGCCTCATATTCCAATTGTGAAACTGGTCCAAGATCTTGAGAGGGTGATGATCTGGGTAAACTACAACGACCGGACCATAGGCTGGAACATTGACCTCGAAATGCCCCAGCGCAAGCACAACCGCCAGCAGCTCCTCCTCGACAACAGAGCAGCTCCCCTGGGCCGAATTGTACTTCTCCGAGCAGAAACTAACAGGATGCTCCAGCCCATCATCGTCCTTTTCAATTTCATTAATCAGGTTCTGAAACGTTGCTTGTGCATTCTTAAGTCCGTCAGGCATAACATTGCACTGGTAGGTACTCCCGTCCACAACAAAACCACATACCTCTTTAGCACGCTCGGACAAAGGTACTTGCCAGTAACCTTTTACCAAATCTACTTTCGTGATAGGCGATGCAGCCCCGAGGCGGTCTATGGTGTCGTCAACTCTTGATAAGGTATAGGCGTCTGTCAGGGATAATGCACACACACTCTCGCAATCAACACACTCACTAATCTTGCCACTTAACACCGGTTGCAAAGTTACAGGCAACGACCACTCACGACATTCCTTATCCCTCAGACCCTTCGTCCACACGTAATCCAGCTCTGCTTGCACCATAGGCTGTCGAGCAGGATTTATACGGTGTTACGACCGGGCACTCGGGTACACTAGGGCTCTTACACAGGACTCGAGTATGGCTCGCTGCCACAACGGAAACACACGATCCCAACCCCAGAGTACTGCCAGCCGAACAAAAAACGCCACTACCCTCCAGAGTTCTATCTGCTATAACGGGGTATACAAGAACTCGGTACTAGCGTTTCACACAACAGACTAATAGCAAGACGGGAGTTATCTAGTCTGGTCAACAATCAAACAAAGAAGAAAGTACTACAACACTAAAGAATAGTGTTGGCCGAAGCCGAAGTAATCCACCCTTGAACTAAGAACTTAAGAAGTCCTCCACCCTCTACTTCGGATCGGCACTATTACGTTACGTTAAACAATAGTCCTCGAGCATCAAGCAAGGAATCTTCTGATAAGTTAGATGCTTCTCGAATACTCATAAGAAGTAAGTATCGGATTTTGAACAGCAATTTAATGAATAACTCACTGGTAATTAAAGGCTTTAAATTGACATAAGAAGAATTATAAGAATAAGCAATAGGATATGGCAAACATTAAGAAGAAGTACTCCAACAATGCACTGGCAATAGCCTACTAAGATTGTGCTCGTGGGCCACTAATCTCTGAAGTAGCTAAGCGGGCCACACATGAAATCAATAGTGCTTAAACAATAATATACATAAGGAGAAGCTTCAATACTATGCTGTATCTGCTGGTCGAGCAAAGTCTAGCTGGGATATCTAAGGTTAAGAGACAATGGCTGAGCAAGCGGCTCGTAGCCTAGCGAGGTCCTTAAGACTGTGCGGCCAAATTACGGTAATTGACGGGATGCTCTCTTGAGAGATCCAGATCACTAGTATCTGGTTCTCTCCTGGCGATCCTCTCAAAGTCAAGCAAATGAGATAACACAGTGTTGGGTGGCATAGGCAAAAGCCCTCACTCGCAACACAGTGCTAAACTCCCACGGTACACAGTCAGAAAGACCACCTAGGCGTTCCACGTCTCCGTTGCAATTGTACTGGTTCAACCGCAACCTAGTACTCATAGGAAATCACAACTCAGAAACCCTATCCCAGTCTAGCATTGCCTAAACCAGCAGAAAACAGGAACATGAATAATCGCACACAGGGAAATGCATATACGAGTGCAACAAACATCAATCAATCCTATTCTAGTTAACCCTTCCAAAAATAGGCTATCTAACAGGCACTTATCTCGTGAGAACTCAAGCGATAATACTTTGGCTGACTAAATCTGCACCAAAGGGGTCATGGAGGTTAAACAGGGACGAGAAGAGAAGAAGATAGGCTGTTCAGAGAGTAGAGAAAGTTCACATCAGTCGGAAGAATATGGATAGTTGCAAGGGATATGAGAAGTCGCTTTGCCTGATGAGTTCTGAAGAATGGTGGCAAGAACCTCTCTTTTTATACTCGGCCCTCTAGCGGCATATCTCAAACTACTTAAGGACCGCCCACTAGCAATCGTTACGTCATATTCTCTCTCAATCTGGGATCGACAAAGGATTTCCCACGCGCTGAGAGGGAGGAAGGGAGGAGGGAGGAGGGAGTGAGGCCTACACACCTCGTGGCGCGCTCACTGGCCGTCGTTACATAACTCTCTCTCTCATCATTGTATATAAGTCCCACACACAATACTTATATCTAATGATATAAAATAGAACTCGTTGACTTAGAAGAAAACAAAATACATAATGATAATACTTATAGTACAACGGTTCACATAAACTGAGTTAGGAAACTCTACACAGACTACAGCCAAAGTTCCTGCCCTGACGATCCTAGCGAGGGTGGGGCCTGACTGGGCGTTCTGTACAGCATGCTCATACTCGACATGCGTCACACCTCCCCCAAGATTTTACTTGCTCAACCCTGAGCTAAAATCTGATATACAGAACCCCATCAAACCCCTCACACCCAGCGACCGCATGGCACTAAAACAACGCTGAGTTTATCACTAAAACACATCTTATAAAAAAAAAAATCACATTTCATAACTCCTCCCAACAATAGTAAAAGACATAATATCATGCTCCCAGAGCGAGCTTACAGCAGCTCAGCCGTTTGATAGTTCGTGGACTACTCAAACTTTATAGGCTATGACAAACTTATACAATTATCTTCATCAAAAAGAAAGAGTTTTATATGATTTTTATATTTTAATATGTTTTTTTTCCGGCTGCACTATAAGGGCAGCCTATTTTCTTCTATACCAAACGCTCAACAATCCTGCTTTACGACCCAATACGCTGGGCTACAACCGCGAGCCAACAAGCACCAAGCGCAAAATACTACTCAAACCAAAGCAGGAGGCTACCCGTGTGTCAATCTACCCAGGATCATATACCCCTGAACGACCACATGCAACCTCGTTGTCACAACCGGCAATATGGCTTATGTCCAGGTTATATACCAATAACCTTAGTGACCACCTGGTCAGCCTCATATTCCGATTGTGAAACTGGTCCAAGATCTTGAGAGGGTGATGATCTGGGTAAACTACAACGACCGGACCATAGGCTGGAACATAGACCTCGAAATGCCCCAGCGCATCATCGTCCTTTTCACTTTCATTCATCAGGTTCTGAAACGTTGCTAGTGCATTCTTAAGTCCGTCAGGCATAACATTGCACTGGTAGGTACTCCCGTCCACAACAAAACCACATACCTCTTTAGCACGCTCGGACAAAGTTACAAGCAACGACCACTCACGACATTCCTTATCCCTCAGATCCTTCGTCCACACGTAAACCAGCTCTGCTTGCACCATAGGCTGTCGAGCAGGATTTATACGGTAGGGAATTAAACTGAGCCTTGCACGATCTCCAGCCTGCATGTCGGATTCTACCCCGTACATCAGGCCTGGAGAAGCAACAAACATGCGAAAGTACTGCCATAGCCTAGTAAACAACTGCCTTGCACTGTCTCCACAAACAACATGCCTAGTGCCCTCCCACAACCCAGCCGAGACCGCAGCTTCTAACCTGTAGTCTCCCTCCTTCTCCACCTTCGTCCCTAGAACAGCCAGGTCATGAGAGGGACAATCAGTACCACCTGTGCAGTCACTCCCATAGTTCATTATTGCTAAGGTTTCCCCGCCGATACCGTACATGCGCACCCCCGCATTCCTTGTGACGACATCTGCCTGCGCAGCATCACCGCTTTCAGCGACATGGCCAGATACAGTCGGTCTATGGTAGGGCTGTTGCATTAGACTAGAGCAGCATTGGGAGGCTATGCGACGACCGGGCACTGCGATACCACAGCCGACCTTACCAATCTGCTCAAGGTCCTCCTTTTGACCACCACCCTTGGCAGCCATGGGTCGACCCTGACCTGGCAACCATGCCAAAGCCTCGTCGCCCACCTTGAACCACCGAAACAACGAGGCTAACGGTCTTTTAACATTCACGTGACCTGCCCGCGGAACATCTCGCACCGTCCGAGTTGTGAGACTCAGGGGCTCGGCACGACCAGTGGGGTATGAACCGAGCTGGTGCTGGAGTGCTGCACACTGCTGCTCAGGCAGGTGCTCTAGCGCTTCCACAGCCACCAGACTCGTGTCCCCCGCCCACGGCTCCGCCGAGACATAACAATCCCTACTCTCCTCCACCTGTGCCCTACTGCCCCCCTCTCCTTCTCCACCTTGGCCGCGGCAGACCAACGCAGGGACAGTAGGCTGCTCAGGTGGTTGCCTCACAAACTCCTCCAACAGGTTCACATGACATGCTTCCCCGTCCTCGTGTTTAATCTCGACAGCACCATTACCACACTTCTGAACTTCCGGATCCTCCAACTGCAGTTTACAAATATCTGAGGGAACCAACTTGTCTAGATGCTTCCGAAGCAACCCAAGTCCTTCCCCAATATCAAACTGAGCAACCCTTTCTTCTCTCCGTGTGCAACGTTGCTGCCTCGGAGTCTCTTCCGGCCCTACCTCCTCACTAGCTGTGACAGGTCCTGGGGCCTCTCCAGACTCTAACATAGGTGCCAATACTGAATCACCCAGGAGAGCCGCCGAGTCAAAACTCTTAAAACCAACTCCAGCTTTAGCCTCCTCCTGTTGATCGTTCCTCTGCTGGTCTGAAGACGGAGGACTAGGCTGTGACACTTTAGCTGCTCGAGCTCGGGTGACAGCACACGCCATGGGTTCTGCCTGGCACCGCTCGACACACTCTTGCTCTTCCCTACTCACGTCGGCCGTCCTCTCGGCAACGACTAAGGGTAGAACCTCAGAAGCGGGCATTGCAAAGTCGTTGCCGAGAAGAAGGTCGACGCCCTCCACTGGCAGTTTCTCCACAATCCCGACATCCAATTCACGTGTCACCCCATCCACCTCCAACTCCAACCGCACCAGCGGGTATGACCGAGTTGCATTAATACCCTGCACCACTACCACCCGAGCCACATTTATAGGGTAGCCAGTCAAGTTATTCATCAGAGTCTGGGAAGCACCTGTATCACGCAAGACCTCTACTCCATGCTTGCGCCCCGCCCACATCACGCAACCCCGTCCTCTATGGTCGCAAAAAACATCCTGAGCAGGGTTCGAGCCTCCCAGGTGCTTCTGCATTGGCTGTGCCTCAGCCTCTGACGAACTGCCCCGGGCAAACTCAGAAAACTTCGGAGACACACCAATGTTGCAGGCCAAAGACACAGCTGCTGTAGGTGGTTTGCTAGGACAGACTCTTGCAAAGTGCCCCTTTTCATGACAATGATAACACTCCAACTCCCCTCTGGGCTTCCCTTGGTACTGGGAAGGGCCCGGCCCCTTCTTAAATGGGACGGTGCTAGTCTTGTGGTCAGTCTTGGTATCATAGCTCTTGTACTTGTTTGCATAATGTATATCACTAACTCGGGGGGGTGGGGCGTCACGCCCCTTGTTACCTGCCTCACTACGCTGGGCAGACCCGCACCCACGAATTAGTGATAGCCGGAGGTCAGCCATCTCAGCTGCCTCCTGTAGAGTTTTAGGGTTCTTTTCTTTAATAGTTAAAGTCATATCTGCACCAGTACACTTATAAAACTGCTCGAGCAGAAACAGCTCAGTCAACTGTTCGGCCGTCTCAGCTTTCTCAGAACGTGTCCAGTTTGTAAGTGCATCTTTTAAGTCCCGGGCATGTTCAAGAAAGGTCGCCTCCCTAGTCTTTGTAACACCCCGAAACTTCAATCGATATGTTTCTGGTTGCAACTCGTATGCCCGTAGGACAGCTCTCTTCAATTCTGGGTAGTCAATGCAAGACTCTAAAGGCAGTGCATCATAAGCCTTCAGACCCTTACCCGTAAGTCTTGAGGAGACCAGAGCTGCCCACTTCTCTTCAGGCCAATTATGCTCCCTACACTTCTTCTCAAAACGATTAAAAAATTCTGTGACTTCAGTTTCACTAAATGCCGGCACCAACTTGACTAAGTGGGACAAGGACTGTTCTCTTACTTGGCCCTCCCGGCCCATCCGAATCCCTGTCGACTCTGCACGAGTCTTATCTAAATCTATTTGAGCACAATATTTCTCTGAGTCGTACCTAAGCTCAGCCTCGTGCCTCCTAATCTCAGCCTCAATCTCCTTCTCCTGCTTCCTAGTCTCATTCTCCTGCTTCCTAGTCTCATTCTCCTGCTTCCTAGTCTCATTCTCCTGCCTCCTAGTCTCATTCTCCATCTCCTGCTTCCTAGCCTCATTCTCCATCTCCTGCTTCCTAGACTCAATTTTAGCAAGCTCAAGTCTAAATATCATATCTGGAGACAGGCAGGAAGAGGGAGCTGCCACTACTGAAGGAGGGGGGGCAAGAACTGGGGAACCACCATACGCACCGCCCGAGGGCACTCCAATCTTCCAATTCTCATCCCTCTGTGGGAGAGTGCTAACCTCCGGCAACTGAGTGGACGGCACTGTGGGAGTCGAGTGAGAGGGGATCTGGGGAGGAACCCCCCCAAACGCCCTCTCCTCCGAAACCCCATGTCGCCCACGCAACACCCAGGAAATCAGCTCCCCCTTGGACATCCCTCCTACATTGGATAGACCCAAAACCTTGGCTATCAGGTGCAAGCCATAAACATTCACCCCAGTCAGCCTCTCCTCCGTCACGTGGTACTGCTTACTCACAAAAAGTCTAGCATCCTCCTCACTAGTTACTAACGGCACCTCCTCAAATAGCATCTCTCGCTCCTCGTCAGTACTAGGGCACGACATACTGAAGTTCACCAAAAAATTCTCGAGACAAAAGTGTTAAACTCCCTTATGCAAGCACTAATTACTAAATTAACTGGAGTCTCTTAAATGCTCTCCTAATTGCCTTACAAAAAAAAAATATTCTTCAATATGTACGCTAAAGTACGAACAAACAAATGTTGTACAACTCTGCAAAAAATTATACTGTTCACAAAATCCTAAGCAAGGTCGCCATTTGTTACGACCGGGCACTCGGGTACACTAGGGCTCTTACACAGGACTCGAGTATGGCTCGCTGCCACAACGGAAACACACGATCCCAACCCCAGAGTACTGCCAGCCGAACAAAAAACGCCACTACCCTCCAGAGTTCTATCTGCTATAACGGGGTATACAAGAACTCGGTACTAGCGTTTCACACAACAGACTAATAGCAAGACGGGAGTTATCTAGTCTGGTCAACAATCAAACAAAGAAGAAAGTACTACAACACTAAAGAATAGTGTTGGCCGAAGCCGAAGTAATCCACCCTTGAACTAAGAACTTAAGAAGTCCTCCACCCTCTACTTCGGATCGGCACTATTACGTTACGTTAAACAATAGTCCTCGAGCATCAAGCAAGGAATCTTCTGATAAGTTAGATGCTTCTCGAATACTCATAAGAAGTAAGTATCGGATTTTGAACAGCAATTTAATGAATAACTCACTGGTAATTAAAGGCTTTAAATTGACATAAGAAGAATTATAAGAATAAGCAATAGGATATGGCAAACATTAAGAAGAAGTACTCCGACAATGCACTGGCAATAGCCTACTAAGATTGTGCTCGTGGGCCACTAATCTCTGAAGTAGCTAAGCGGGCTACACATGAAATCAATAGTGCTTAAACAATAATATACATAAGGAGAAGCTTCAATACTATGCTGTATCTGCTGGTCGAGCAAAGTCTAGCTGGGATATCTAAGGTTAAGAGACAATGGCTGAGCAAGCGGCTCGTAGCCTAGCGAGGTCCTTAAGACTGTGCGGCCAAATTACGGTAATTGACGGGATGCTCTCTTGAGAGATCCAGATCACTAGTATCTGGTTCTCTCCTGGCGATCCTCTCAAAGTCAAGCAAATGAGATAACACAGTGTTGGGTGGCATAGGCAAAAGCCCTCACTCGCAACACAGTGCTAAACTCCCACGGTACACAGTCAGAAAGACCACCTAGGCGTTCCACGTCTCCGTTGCAATTGTACTGGTTCAACCGCAACCTAGTACTCATAGGAAATCACAACTCAGAAACCCTATCCCAGTCTAGCATTGCCTAAACCAGCAGAAAACAGGAACATGAATAATCGCACACAGGGAAATGCATATACGAGTGCAACAAACATCAATCAATCCTATTCTAGTTAACCCTTCCAAAAATAGGCTATCTAACAGGCACTTATCTCGTGAGAACTCAAGCGATAATACTTTAGCTGACTAAATCTGCACCAAAGGGGTCATGGAGGTTAAACAGGGACGAGAAGAGAAGAAGATAGGCTGTTCAGAGAGTAGAGAAAGTTCACATCAGTCGGAAGAATATGGATAGTTGCAAGGGATATGAGAAGTCGCTTTGCCTGATGAGTTCTGAAGAATGGTGGCAAGAACCTCTCTTTTTATACTCGGCCCTCTAGCGGCATATCTCAAACTACTTAAGGACCGCCCACTAGCAATCGTTACGTCATATTCTCTCTCAATCTGGGATCGACAAAGGATTTCCCACGCGCTGAGAGGGAGGAAGGGAGGAGGGAGGAGGGAGTGAGGCCTACACACCTCGTGGCGCGCTCACTGGCCGTCGTTACATAACTCTCTCTCTCATCATTGTATATAAGTCCCACACACAATACTTATATCTAATGATATAAAATAGAACTCGTTGACTTAGAAGAAAACAAAATACATAATGATAATACTTATAGTACAACGGTTCACATAAACTGAGTTAGGAAACTCTACACAGACTACAGCCAAAGTTCCTGCCCTGACGATCCTAGCGAGGGTGGGGCCTGACTGGGCGTTCTGTACAGCATGCTCATACTCGACATGCGTCACAACGGTAGGGAATTAAACTGAGCCTTGCACGATCTCCAGCCTGCATGTCGGATTCTACCCCGTACATCAGGCCTGGAGAAGCAACAAACATGCGAAAGTACTGCCATAGCCTAGTAAACAACTGCCTAGTGCCCTCCCACAACCCAGCCGAGACCGCAGCTTCTAACCTGTAGTCTCCCTCCTTCTCCACCTTCGTCCCTAGAACAGCCAGGTCATGAGAGGGACAATCAGTACCAGCTGTGCAGTCACTCCCATAGTTCATTATTGCTAAGGCTTCCCCGCCGATACCGTACATGCGCACCCCCGCATTCCTTGTGACGACATCTGCCTGCTCAGCATCACCGCTTTTAGAGACATGGCCAGATACAGTCGGTCTATGGTAGGGCTGTTGCATTAGACTAGAGCAGCATTGGGAGGCTATGTGACGACCGGGCACATCCACTCCACAGCCAACCTCACTAATCTGCTCAATGTGCTCCTTTTGACCACCACCCTTGGCAGCCATGGTCGACCCTGACCTGGCAACCATGCCAAAGCCTCGTCGCCCACCTTGAACCACCGAAACAACGAGGCTAACGGTCTTTCAACATTCACGTGACCTGCCCGCGGAACATCTCGCACCGCCCGAGTTGTGAGACTCAGGGGCTCGCCACGACCAGTGGGGTATGAACCGAGCTGGTGCTGGAGTGCTGCACACTGCTGCTCAGGCAGGTGCTCTAGCGCTTCCACAGCCACCAGACTCGTGTCCCCCGCCCACTGCTCCGCCGAGACATGACAATCCCTACTCTCCTCCACCTGTGCCCTACTGCCCCCCTCTCCTTCTCCACCTTGGCCGCGGCAGACCAACGCAGGGACAGTAGGCTGCTCAGGTGGTTGCCTCACAAACTCCTCCAACAGGTTCACATGACATGCTTCCCCGTCCTCGTGTTTGATCTCGACAGCACCATTACCACACTTCTGAACTTCCGGATCCTCCAACTGCAGTTTACAAATATCTGAGGGAACCAACCTGTCTAGATGCTTCCGAAGCAACCCAAGTCCTCCCCCAATATCAAACTGAGCAACCCTTTTTTCTCTCCGTGTGTAACGTTGCTGCCTCGGAGTCTCTTCCGGCCCTACCTCCTCACTAGCTGTGACAGGTCCTGGGGCCTCTCCAGACTCTAACATAGGTGCCAATACTGAATCACCCAGGAGAGCCGCCGAGTCAAAACTCTTAAAACCAACTCCAGCTTTAGCCTCCTCCTGTTGATCGTTCCTCTGCTGGTCTGAAGACGGAGGACTAGGCTGTGACACTTTATCTGCCCGAGCTCGGGTGACAACACACGCCATGGGTTGTGTCTGGCACCGCTCGACCCACTCTTGCTCTTCCCCACTCACGTCGGCCGGCCTCTCGGCAGCGACTAAGGGTAGAACCTCAGAAGCGGGCATTGCAAAGTCGTTGCCGAGAAGAAGGTCGACGCCCTCCACTGGCAGTTTCTCCACAATCCCGACATCCAATTCACGTGCCACACCATCCACCTCCAACTCCAACCGCACCAGCGGGTATGACCGAGTTGCATTAATACCCTGCACCACTACCACCCGAGCCGCGTTTATAGGGTAGCCAGTCAAGTTATTCATCAGAGTCTGGGAAGCACCTGTATCACGCAAGACCTCTACTCCATGCTTGCGCCCCGCCCACATCACGCAACCCCGCCCTCTATGGTCGCAAAAAACATCCTGAGCAGGGTTCGAGCCTCCCAGGTGCTTCTGCATTGGCTGTGCCTCAGCCTCTGACGAACTGCCCCGGGCAAACTCAGAAGACTTCGGAGACACACCAATGTTGCAGGCCAAAGACACAGCTGCTGTAGGTGGTTTGCTAGGACAGACTCTTGCAAAGTGCCCCTTTTTATGACATTGATAACACTCCAACTCCCCTTTGGGCTTCCCTTGGTACTGGGAAGGGCCCGGCCCCTTCTTAAATGGGACGGTGCTAGTCTTGTGGTCAGTCTTGGTATCATAGCTCTTGTACTTGTTTGCATAAGGTATATCACTAACTCGGGGGGGTGGGGCGTCACGCCCCTTGTTACCTGCCTCACTACGCTGGGCAGACCCGCACCCACGAATTAGTGATAGCCGGAGGTCAGCCATCTCAGCTGCCTCCTGTAGAGTTTTTGGGTTCTTTTCTTTAATAGTTAAAGTCATTTCTGCACCAGTACACTTATAAAACTGCTCGAGCAGAAACAGCTCAGTCAACTGTTCGGCCGTCTCGGCTTTCTCAGAACGTGTCCAGTTTTTAAGTGCATCTTTTAAGTCCCGGGCATGTTTAAGAAAGGTCGCCTCCCTAGTCTTTGTAACACCCCGAAACTTCAATCGATATGTTTCTGGTTGCAACTCGTATGCCCGTAGGACAGCTCTCTTCAATTCTGGGTAGTCAATGCAAGACTCTAAAGGCAGTGCATCATAAGCCTTCAGACCCTTACCCGTAAGTCTTGAGGAGACTAGAGCTGCCCACTTCTCTTCAGGCCAATTATGCTCCCTACACTTCTTCTCAAAACGATTAAAAAATTCTGTGACTTCAGTTTCACTAAATACCGGCACCAATTTGACTAAGTGGGCCAAGGACTGTTCTCTTACTTGGCCCTCACGGCCCATCCGAATCCCTGTCGACTCTGCACGAGTCTTATCTAAATCTAATTTAGCACAATATTTCTCCGAGTCGTACCTAAGCTCAGCCTCATGCCTCCTAACCTCAATCTCCTGCCTCCTGGTCTCATTCTCCTGCTTCCTAGCCTCAATCTTAGCAAGCTCAAGTCTAAATACCATATCTGGAGACAGGCAGGAAGAGGGAGCTGCCACTACTGAAGGAGGGGGGGCAAAAACTGGGGAACCACCATGTGCACCACCCGAGGGCACTCCAATCTGCCAATTCTCATCCCTCTGTGGGAGAGTGCTAACCTCCGGTAACTGAGTGGACGGCACTGTGGGAGTCGAGTGAGAGGGGATCTGGGGAGGAACCCCCCCAAACGCCCTCTCCTCCGAAACCCCATGTCGCCCACGCAACACCCAGGAAATCAGCTCCCCCTTGGACATCCCTACTACATTGGAAATGCCCAAAACCTTGGCTATCAGGTGCAAGCCACAAACATCCACCCCAGTCAGCCTCTCCTCCGTCACGTGGTACCGCTTACTCACAAAAACTCTAGCATCCTCCTCACTGATTACTAACGGCACACCTTCAAATGGCATCTCTCGCTCATCGTCAGTGCTAGTGCACGACATACTGAAGTCCACAAAAAAATTCTCGAGACAAAAGTGTTAAACTTCCTATGCAAGCACTAATTACTAAATTAACTGGAGTCTCTTAAATGCTTTACTAATTGCCATACAAAAAAAATATTCTTCAATATGCACGCTAAAATACAAACAAACAAATGTTGTACAACTCTGCAAAAATTTATACTGTTCACAAAATCCTAAGCAAGGTCGCCATTTGTTACGACCTGGCACTCGGGTACACAAGGGCTCTCAATCAGGACTCGAGTACGGCTCGCTGCCACAACGGAAACACACGATCCCAACCCCAGAGTACTGCCAGCCGAACAAAAAACACCAATACCCTCCAGAGTTCGATCTGCTATAACGGGGTATACAAGAACTCGGTACTAGTGTTCCACAACAGACTAATAAAGAGACAGGAATTATCTAGTCTGGTCAACAATCAAACAAAGAAGTAAGAAACAACAACACCAAAGAATAGTGTTGGCCGAAGCCGAAGTAATCCACCCTTGACTAAGAACTTAAGAAGTCCTCCACCCTCTACTTCGGATCGGCACTATTACGTTACGTTAATCAATAGTCCTTAAGCATCGAGCAAGGAATCTTCTGAAAAAGTTGGATGCTTCTCGGATGCTCGTGAGAAGTACGTATCGGATTTTGAACAGCAATTCAATAAGCAACACACTGGCAATTAAATATCATTAAAGGTTTAAATTGACATAAGAAGAATTATAAGAATAGGCAATAGTAAATGGCAAACATTAAAAAGAAGTACTCCGCCAATGCAACGGCAATAGCCTACTCGGATTGTGCTCGTGGGCCACTAATCACTAAAGTAGCTAAGCGTGCAACACATGAAATCAATAGTGCATAAACAATATCATACATAAGGAAAGCTTCAATACTATTCTGTATCTGCTGATCGAGCAAAGTCTAGCTGGGATGTAGTAGGCTAGGAAACAATGGCTGAGCAAGCGGCTCGTAGCCTAGCGAGGTCCTTAAGGCTGTGCGGCCAAATTACGTTAATTGACGGGATGCTCTCTTGAGAGATCCAGATCGCTAGTATCTGGTTCTCTCCTGGCGATCCTCTCAAAGTCAAAGCAAACGAGTTAGTACAGTGTTGGGTGGCAGAGGCAAAAGCCCTCACTCGCAACACAGTGCTAAACTCACAAGGTACACAGTCAGAAAGACCACCTAGGCTTCCCACGTCTCCGTTGCGATTGTACAGGTTCAACAAAATCTAGTACACATCGGAAATCACAACACCAGTAGCCTTATCCCAGTCTAGCATTACCTAGACCAGCAGAAAACAGGAACAATGATAATAACACCCAGGGAAATGCATATACGAGTGCAACAAACATTAATCAATCCTATTCTAAATTATCCCTTCCAAAATAGGCTATCTACTAGGCATATATCTCGTGAGAACTCAAGCGATAATACGTTGGCTGACTAGCTCTGCACCAACGGGACCATGGAAGTTAAAAAGGGTAGGGAAAAGAGGAAAAAAGGCTGTAAAGATAGTAGAGAAAGTTCACATCAGTCAGAAGAATATATATAGTTAGCAAGGGAAATGAGTTAAATAGGAAAGGGAAATAGGCAGAGCGCCTAATGAGTTCTGAAGAAAATGTGGTGAGACTTCCCTTTTTATACTCGGCCCTCTAGTGAGCCCAACGCAAACTACTAAGGACCGCCCACTGACAATCATTACGTAATTTATCTCTCTCAATCTGGGATAGACAAAGGCTTTCCCACGCACTGAGGGGAGGGGGGAGGGGGGGAGTGCTAGTGAGTTAGGCCCACCTGCCGCATGGCGCACTCACTGGCCCCCGTTACGTAATCTCTCTCTCTCCTCTCATCATTACCAATAAGTTTTATACACAATACTTATAACTAATGATATAAAATAGAACTCGTTGACTCAGATGAAAACAAAATACATATTCATAATGCTTATAGTACAACGGCTCACATGAACTAAGTTAGGAAACTCTACATAGACTACAGCCAAAGTTCCTGCCCTGACGATCCTAGCGAGAGTGGGGCATGACTAGGCGTTCTGTTCAGCATGCTCACACTCGACATGCGTCACAGAGTATAGTAGGCCACATACATTATAACACACTTCATGGATATAATATATGAGACCACCAAGGGAGAGTATAGTAGGCCACAGACATTATAACACTCTTCATGGATATAATATATGAGTCCACCAAGGGAGAGTATAGTAGGCCACAGACATTATAACACACTTCATGGATATAATATATGAGTCCACCAAGGGAGAGTATAGTAGGCCACAGACATTATAACACTCTTCATGGATATAATATAGGAGTCCACCAAGGGAGAGTATAGTAGGCCACATACATTATAACACACTTCATGGATATTGTGAGAAATAAATTGACTACACCGGTATCTGGGGAATGTTGGCAACAACCTTCCGATAGGGTAACCTCACTAGAGTGAACAATTTCCTACCAGAACCCGGTGATTGTATATATTGTAGAGATTAATTAATGTTTGGTAATTTAGTACTGTATAAGATTACCTTGATCAAGTTAATTTAGTTATAAAACCTTGTAGAAATAAGTTTAGAAGAACTGTGAAGAGGATCAGTTTAAATATTCCCGGGACCGCATACGCGATCCACCGTTTGCTTTAGGGTCGTTAATATCTTGATATTATGTTCACTAAATCGTTGTGAAACGATGTTCACCTTTATAATTATATAATTTAAATGCTGATAATTATTTATATGATTTCGTGAAGAGGGAATGAACCCTTGGTAACGAATTAATATATAGTTTATTTAAGAGTCGGAAATTGAAGTTCCGATGAGACGCTAGTAAATATCTGAACGGTAGAGACGTGTCTTGTGATCTCCTCCACCACAATTCCCACGCCCGGCCCGGAATCCTGACCTATAACCCTTATCTACCGAAGCCGGAATCCTCTGAACTAAACCAGGACCCTAGTTATAGCTAAGTCATTGATATATATGGCCATTTATACAATGTTTAGTTAGGGCATCCTGAGAGATAGGCTACCATAGTTCAAACCATAAGGTAGGCGATCTCAGACTTTATTTTTATTTATGTTGATTAATTTAATATTTCGATTGGTGTGGTAAGAGATAACCTTTGGCCATATTATCCCCCACATTTTGGTGCCCCGAGTGAGGATTCCGATCGGTGTGTAGACTAGGGGTTAGGTTAGGTCAGGTCAATTTTGTTATTAACAGTTAGGGTCCCAATTTCTATAAATGTATAAGGTCGCATTTGTGGGACACAGTTTGATACCCCACCATTTTGAGGTCCCTAACTGTGAAATTAGATGCTATCGAGCCCCAGGAGGTAGAGCCCATAATTTCATGACAGACAGGCGACTGAATCGTGTACTCGATTGGCCTCACCAATTGACCATCTTATATTTGGGAGGCAACGACGTACACGAAACAGTCCAAGTGTCAGAAATTTCGGATGACATAATCTCTATCATCCAACTAATTGAGCAGCGCTGTGGCTCTAAGGTAGCAGTCGTCTTGCTGGAGCCACGAGAGCTGCCCCCCATTCCTGAGGGTGAGCCAGGTGTAACCCGCGGTCATTACCGCACAATATACCAAGCTGTGAATCGGCGACTGCAGCGACTACTGCGCGGCTATCGAACGTTCCAGTTTGGAGCCAGACCATATCGCCGCAATTTGCGTCGTGACTGCGTCCACTGGAACCATAGAGCTCAAGCCGCGCAGGTAGCCCGCTATCACGAGTACATCGTCGATTCACGGGCAGATTGGTTGGTTTACCAGGTGATGGCCGTGGGTGAGTGGCATTGGCATGGCGTTTAAATCCTGTGGTAGAGGACTGGTAGGAGGGCCTGCAATGTTGCGTTCTCTGGCGTTTGTGAAACTCGGAGCTTGAGCTTCGTTGCAGTCCCTAAATTTCCCCCATATTTTTCTTATTTAGACCATTTTATGTCACCGCCCTTAATGTCACCCGAATCTGGCAGACTAGGTCGACCAGCTAAATGCTCGGGACGGAGCATATACCAAATTTAATAAATAATAAATGTGTTTCCCCCCAGGTACCCACTAACATCTGGGATAAGAAATCAATGATTAACTAAATATTTACAGCTTTTGCTTCATTATTGTACCTAAATTCTCCCTATTATTTGATAATTTAGGCCATTTTTATGTTTCTGTCCTTTAATGTCACCTGCGTCTGAAAGACCAAGTAGACTAGCTAAATGCGCGGGACGACGGAGCATATATAACATTTAATTCAATAATAAATATATTCCCTCCCCCTACTAGCGTGCGTTCCCACGTATTAGGTAAATTATATTGTGGACTTAATGTTTTCAACTAATTATTCATCTGAATTTGTAGCAAATAATGGTACGCATATAATGCTAAAGATTAACAGCTAAATTGAGTATGTGTTAGGCTATAATATATCTAAATATAATTTTGATTGTTGAAAATTAGTCTTCAGTATAAACATTAATAATAGTCCAGAAAATAATTACCCATTTTCCAAAATGACTGATACACTCTTGAGAAAATCTATGGTGGGGAAATTAGGCTGGGTAACTAGAGCATTAAATAATTGCCAGGAGGTAAAAAGACGCGACCCCTGTCCAAGGGATCTGTTAAAATCTCAAATCCAAGATCTTAAAACCCGGTGGGCTAATTATGAAGAGTCTTGCAATAAATTGGAGGACTTTTGCATCAAACAAGAACAATCTGAAAGGTTTGAGGAATTACAGCAAGCCTATGCAAATGCCCGTGAAAATTATTTGGATCAACTAGCTGGGTTCGAATCCTTGGCGACAGAGACAGTTACCGAAACAGGGAGTAATGGTACCAGTAATGGTACAGCGGCTCCGGGACAACAAAGCTTTAAGTTGCCACCTATAACCTTACCTGAATTTGATGGGCAATCTGATTGGAATACCTTTTGGGACAAATTTAAAGGTTTAGTTCATGACAGGTTAGATATTTCTGCAGCAAATACATTTTCAAACTTGTTGGGTCAACTTAAGGGTTTTGCATTGGACTTTATCAAGGAACTTCCCATAACAGATGCCAATTATACAGCAGCTCTAGACGTACTCAAGGAGAATTTTGAAGATACGGAGTTGACTCTACAGCGCCTAGTTTACAAATTGCTGGAGTTATCAGGACCAAAGCATACGTACCAGGATCTTCAGTCATTCCGGATCAGCTTGAATTGTGTTTTGAAATAACTTAGTACCCAGAAAGATCTTGATTCAGCTTCTTGGCTCTTGAACCATATTGTACAACAAAATTTAATGCTCTCTCAGAAAACCTGTGATGAATTGTACCACAGGTATAAGAAGAACTACTTCACGTATCAAGAGATAGAAGAGGGTTTAAGAGAGCTGTGCAAACACATGCAGGTTTCCAAGAAGGATACCGGTATCAAGGAAGGAGACAACAAGGTTAAATACACAAAAGTGTCTACAACAGGGACTAAGGAAAAAGCAAAACCGTTCAAGAAGGAAGAGGTTGGTACCTATGTGACATCCGTCCAGCAGAATAATCAAACTAATACAGTATCTAAAACAAAAGGTGTTTGGGAGAGAACAAATTTCAGTCTCAATTCTCCAGTGACCCAAGAAGTAACCAGAAATATTAACCCCACACCAGGGATAAACCAAGAAAACCGGAAGGTGTGTATGTTATGTTCAGAACAACATTCCACAGTGTATTGTAGGACTTATCCCAATCTTAAGGCTAGACTTCCACGACTCATCGAACTGGGTAAGTGTCTTGTTTGCCTTAGCACCAGACATTCTACTGAGGAATGTGCCACTAAATTAAATTTATGTTTTCGGTGCAAGACTGGTGTACATCATACCGCGTTGTGTCCCAAGATCAGTGAAGTACAACCCAAACCGACAAGTGTAAATATGACCCTGACCACTGGGAACCCAATGCATACACCGGCAGCTACTCCTACAGCCGAGATTCAACTGATCAGAGGAAAAGAGGTTATGCCGGTCAAAGCACTCTTTGATACTGGAGCGCAAAAGACCTTCATTGCCGGAAATGTTGTCAGAGCCATGAATTTACCAACAGTAGGAAGAGTGAACATGGCAATAACTGGATTTTTGTCAAATAAGGAAACACAAACATTTGACGTGGTTAAACCCCTGATTAAATTGGGCAAATATAAATGTAAGGTGACTGCGGTAGTTAAGGAAGACATGAACACTTCTGTGGTAAATAAGGGTTTAAAGGAAGCATCTAACTTCTTAACAAAGAAGGGTGTTCAACTAGCAGACCGAACTATAGAGTCTGATGTATTAGGTCCAATTCAACTGATCATCGGCTCCGACTATTGTGGTCGCTTCTTGCGAAAAATGACTCGGAAACACGGTATCCAGTTAATTTCTTCATCAGGTGGATATATAATCATGGGATCTCTACCTACATGTGGCCCAAGTGAATCAGACAACCGGATGGATCCAGTCTTTGTGACTCCGGCACAATCTCTGGTGGTGGCTAGAATTGGTGCAGAATTAATACCATCACAACTAGGAGACATTCTAGAAGAGCAACAAGAACCTGTTCACAAACTTTGAGAACTGGACACTGTGGGTATAGAAGCAGATCTTCCCACCCCTGAAGACATCTTAACATATAACCACTACCTAGACACAGTTGAGTAAAAGGATGGCCAGTACTGGGTAGGACTTCCATGGATGATAAATGCCCCTGAATTACCAACTAACTACCAGAGTTCAAGATGTCAATTAAATAAAATGGTCGAGAGATTGCGTCAACATCCTGAACGACTGGACATTTATCATAAAATAATTCAAGAGCAGTTGGAAAATGACTTTATTGAGGAGGTCCCAGGTGAAATAAACCATAAAGAGGGTCATTACCTTCCTCATCATGTTGTAAGTAAGGACTCCAGTACTACCCCCATCAGAGTGGTATTTAATTGCAGTTCTCGAGCAGCGAAGAATGAAGCAAGTTTAAACGATTGTCTCTATGTAGGACCAAATCTGACTGAAATACTGGGTGATGTACTATTAAAATTCAGGACGAAGAGATTTGGGTTTGTGGCAGATATCTCCAAAGCCTTTTTGAGAATAGGGTTAAGGGAGCAGGACCGCAAATTCACAAAGTTCCTTTGGCCTGAAGATCCTTTTCAGCCTGGTGGCCGGATAAAAGAATACCGCTTTCGGTCAGTGTTGTTTGGTTCCTGCTCTAGTCCTTTCTTGTTGTGCAGCACTTTAAGATATAATTTCCAGAAGACAGAGAAACCGGAAATGGGTCAACTGTTTTACATGGATAATCTGCAGGGCGTTGCCGACAGTGGAGAAGAGGTGTTTGAAATCTACAATTTGGCAAGGCAAGAATGTAATAAAGCCAATATGCCACTACAAAGTTGGAATTCAAACTCTCATATTCTTTTGGACCAGATAAGAAGAGACTATCCTGACTATCAAATACCAGAATATCAACCAGTACTAGGATTGCTGTGGAAAACCACTACTGATGAGATGTCTCTTAAGCCCCTCAAGTTTCCCGATGTAAAACTCACAAAACGTACACTCTTAAGTCAGGTCTCTATGATGTTCGACCCATTGGGCATATTTAGTCCCATATCAATTAAAGGGAAGATTTTAGTTCAGGAGGCCTGGAGAGAAGCACTGAGTTGGGATACTCCATTACCTGAAAAGTATACAGAAGAGTGGAACAAATTGCAGGTGGAATATGAGAAGGTATCCTCAGTCAAGTTTCCTAGAAGATGTGATCCTACCTCTGATAATGAGTGTGCTCAATTGCACATATTTTGTGATGCCTCATCTAAGGCGTATGGTGCAGTAGCTTATTGTGTCACTGAAGTCCGATCTACTATGATTATGTCCAAATCCCGAGTAGCGCCATTAAAACAACGTACCCTTCCACAGTTGGAGCTGACCGCTGTTGAATTGGGAACTAGGTTAGCTACTTATTTGAATGGTATGTTTCCCTTTTTAGGTGAGACATATATATGGACAGATAGTGAGATATGTTTGCACTGGATAGCTAAGGATGATAGTCACATAGTTTATGTGCGTAACAGAGTACACAAAATAAAGGAACTGCAAATGAACTATACATTCATGCATGTTAAGTCCAAGGATAATCCGGCTGACTTGGTGAGCCGAGGTGTTGGTGTCAAGAAACTGATTAACGAAACTCTGTGGTTTCAGGGTCCGGTTTGGCTACGTCAGAGTGATTGGCCAGAACAAAAATCATACCAGAAGGTTAATGATGATAAAGTTCATATGGACCCAATAATTATCCCAGAGCCTTCAGTGATTGACATCACCAAGTTCTCCAATTTGGACAAACTATTAACTGTAACTAAATTTGTGTTTAAGTTCCTGAGCAAGAAGGTAAAGATGGATGAATTAGACCCACTTACCTACTGGATCAGAAGGATACAAGCTGAAAAGTATGATGAGGAATTAACACAGCTACGTAAACCCAATCCCAAGCCAACCAAAAGAATGAAGGACCTTGGGCTGTATCTAGACAATCAAGAATTAATATGTTGTCGAGGTCGTATTGGTAAAGCTGATCTACCCCTCAAAACTCGGCATCCGATCCTATTGCCCAAGGATTGCGACCTCACCAAATTGATTGTTTTAAAAGCGCATGAAACCACTAAACACGGTGGGGTAGCAGACACTCTAGCCTATATGCGACAAACATATTGGATACCCCAGGGACGACAAGCTGTTAAACGCTGTATCAAGAATTGCATGATTTGCAAGAGGTATACAGCTATCGCTATTCCTTACCCTGGACCACCAGCTCTTCCGCCAGACCGCATTCACCAAAGGACACCGTTTGAGGTAACAGGTATAGATTATACTGGTGCCATCACTCTCACAGGAGATGATGGTCCACCCAAGAAGACTTACATATGTCTATTCACCTGTACCAGCACTCGGGCTATCCATTTGGAAATAGCGGAGGACATGAGCTCGGAAACCTTTATTAATTTATTTAGAAGATTTGCCACTCGGCGAAGTTGTCCCAGACGTTTGATTAGTGACAATGGGACAAATTTTGTGGGCGCATCACCGTTGGTTTCTGAACTATTAAAGAGCAACGCAGTACAGCAAATGCTAGATTCTAGAAATTGTTATTGGTCATTCACAACTCCCAGAGCCCCTTGGCAAAATGGATTTACAGAGAGAATGATAGGTATTGTAAAATCGTGCCTGAAAAGGGTTCTTCACAAGTCCAAGGTCACCTTGGATGAGTTAAGAACTGTTGTCACCGAAATAGAAACCAGAGTAAATAATCGACCACTAACGTATCAAGATGACTCCAATCTGGAAATTGAGGCCTTAACACCGGCTCATTTATTATATGGTAGACGATTGGACTCAGTCCCCCGTTTGGACGTGACCGAGGAATTAATGGATCCCTCCGTTAATGAAGCAGATGCACACTTGCGACGAAGCTACCATAAACTCTGCAAAATACTGGACGCCTGGAACAAACATTGGGCATCTGAGTATATCTTGAGCTTACGGGAGAGGTATTATGGTGCGAATTCTGCTAGTAACCGTCACAAACCGATAGTGGGAGACATAGTCTTGTTGAAAGTGGACCAACCTCACTCTAAATGGTCCTTAGCAAGGATCCAAGAAGTCTATCCTGATTCCGAAGGAGTTATCAGAACCGTTAAGGTTGTATCTCGAGGACAAACCACTCTCCGAACTGTAGATCGTCTCATACCTATGAAACTCGCCATCCCACCGGAAGAAGAACAGCAACCCATAGTAATAGGGAGCCCAAGACCACCACGAGCAGCTGCTGCGGGGTCTAGAAGAAATTGGCGTGATTTGTTAGCCGCAGGTGATATAACATGATGCGACACATCATACTTCGCCGGGCCCCAATCTGTGAGAAATAAATTGACTACACCGGTATCTGGGGAATGTTGGCAACAACCTTCCGATAGGGTAACCTCACTAGAGTGAACAATTTCCTACCAGAACCCGGTGATTGTATATATTTTTAGAGATTAATTAATGTTAGGTAATTTAGTACTGTATAAGATTACCTTGATCAAGTTAATTTAGTTATAAAACCTTGTAGAAATAAGTTTAGAAGAACTGTAAAGAGGATCAGTTTAAATATTCCCGCGACCGCATACGCGATCCACCGTTTGCTTTAGGGTCGTTAATATCTTGATATTATGTTCACTAAATCATTGTGAAAAGATGTTCACCTTTATAATTATATAATTTAAATGCTGATAATTATTTATATGATTTCGTGAAGAGGGAATGAACCCTTGGTAACGAATTAATATATAGTTTATTTAAGAGTCGGAAATTGAAGTTCCGATGAGACGCTAGTAAACATCTGAGCGGTAGAGACGTGTCCCGTGATCTCCTCCACCACAATTCCCACGCCCGGCCCGGAGTCCTGACTTATAACCCTTATCTACCGAAGCCGGAATCCTCTGAACTAAACCAGGACCCTAGTTATAGCTAAGTCATTGATATATATGGCCATTTATACAATGTTTAGTTAGGGCATCCTGAGAGATAGGCTACCATAGTTCATACCATAAGGTAGGCGATCTCAGACTTTATTTTTATTTATGTTGATTAATTTAATATTTCGATTGGTGTGGTAAGAGATAACCTTTGGCCATATTATCCCCCACAGATATAATATAGGAGTCCACCAAGGGAGAGTACAGTAGGCCACAGACATTATAACACACTTCATGGATATAATATATGAGTCCACCAAGGGAGAGTATAGTAGGCCACAGACATTATAACACACTTCATGGATATTATATATGAGTCCACCAAGGGAGAGTATAGTAGGCCACAGACATTATAACACACTTCATGGATATAATATATGAGTCCACCAAGGGAGAGTATAGTAGGCCACAGACATTATAACACACTTCATGGATATAATATATCAGTCCACCAAGGGAGAGTATAGTAGGCCACAGACATTATAACACACTTCATGGATATAATATAGGAGTCCACCAAGGGAGAGTATAGTAGGCCACAGACATTATAACACACTTCATGGATGTAATATATGAGTCCACCAAGGGAGAGTATAGTAGGCCACAGACATTATAACACTTCATGGATATAATATATGAGTCCACGAAGGGAGAGTATAGTAGGCAACATACATTATAACACACTTCATGGATATAATATATGAGTCCACCAAGGGAGAGTATAGTAGGCCACATACATTATAACACATTTCATGGATATAATATATGAGTCCACCAAGGGAGAGTATAGTAGGCCACAGATATTATAACACACTTCATGGATATAAGATACGAGTCCACCAAAGGACAGTATAGTAGGCCACATACATTATAACACACTTCATGGATATAATATATGAGTCCACCAAGGGAGAGTATAGTAGGCCACAGACATTATAACACACTTCATGGATATAATATATGAGTCCACCAAAGGAGAGTATAGTAGGCCACAGACATTATAACATGCTTCATGGATAAAATATATGAGTCCACCAAGGGAGAGTATAGTAGGCCACAGACATTATAACACACTTCATGTATATAATATATGAGTCCACCAAGGGAGAGTATAGTAGGCCACATACATTATAACACACTTCATGTATATAATATATGAGTCCACCAAGGGAGAGTATAGTAGGTCACAGACATTATAACACACTTCATGGATATAATATATGAGTCTACCAAGGGAGAGTATAGTAAGCCACAGACATTATAACACACTTCATAGATATAATATATTAGTCCACCAAGGGAGAGTATAGTAGGCCACAGACATTTGTAACACACTTCATGGATATAATATATGAGTCCACCAAGGGAGAGTATAGTAGGCCACAGACATTATAACACACTTCATGGATATAATATATGAGTCCACCAAGGGAGAGTATAGTAGGCCACAGACATTATAACACACTTCATGGATATAATATATGAGTCGACCAAGGGAGAGTATAGTAGGCCACAGACATTATAACACACTTCATGGATATAATATATGAGTCCACCAAGGGAGAGTATAGTAGGCCACAGACATTATAACACACTTCATGGATATAATATATGAGTACACCAAGGGAGAGTATAGTAGGCCACAGACATTATAACACACTTCATGGATATAATATATGAGTCCACCAAGGGAGAGTATAGTAGGCCACAGACATTATAACACACTTCATGGATATAATATAAGAGTCCACCAAGGGAGAGTATAGTAGGCCACAGACATTATAACACACTTCATGGATATAATATACGAGTCCACCAAGGGAGAGTATAGTAGGCCTCCGACATTATAACACACTTCATGGATATAATATATGAGACCACCAAGGGAGAGTATAGTAGGCCACAAACATTATAACACACTTCATGGATATAATATATGAGTCCACCAAGGGAGAGTATAGTAGGCCACAGACATTATAACACACTTCATGGATATAATATATGAGTCCACCAAGAGAGGGTATAGTAGGCCACACACATTATAACACACTTCATGGATATAATATAATAATTATGAGTCCACCAAGGGAGAGTATAGTAGGCCACAGACATTATAACACACTTCATGGATATAATATACGAGTCCACCATGGGAGAGTATAGTAGGCCACAGACATTATAACACACTTCATGGATATAATATATGAGTCCAACAAGGGAGAGTATAGTAGGCCACAGACCTTATAACACACTTCATGGATATAATATATGAGTCCACCAAGGGAGAATATAGTAGGCCACAGACATTATAACACACTTCATGGATATAATATATGAGTCCACCAAGGGAGAGTATAGTAGGCCACAGACATTATAAGACACTTCATGGATATAATATATGAGTCCACCAAGGGAGAGTATAGTAGGCCACAGACATTATAACACATTTCATGGATATAATATACGAGTCCACCAAGGGAGAGTATAGTAGGCCACAGACATTATAACACACCTCATGGATATAATATATTAGTCCACCAAGGGAGAGTATAGTAGGCCACAGACATTATAACACACTTCATGGATATAATATATGAGTCCACCAAGGGAGAGTATAGTAGGCCATAGACATTATAACACACTTCATGGATATAATATACGAGTCCACCAAGGGAGAGTATAGTAGACCACAGACATTATAACACACTTCATGGATATAATATATAAAGTCCACCAAGGGAGAGTATAGTAGGCCACAGACATTATAACACACTTCATGGATATAATATATGAGTCCACCAAGGGAGAGTATAGTAGGCCTCAGACATTATAACACACTTCATGGATATAATATAATTATGAATCTACCAAGGGAGAGTATAGTAGGCCACAGACATTATAACACACTTCATGGATATAATATATGAGACCACCAAGGGAGAGTATAGTAGGCCACACACATTATAACACTTCATGGATATAATATATGAGTCCACCAAGGGAGAGTATAGTAGGCCACAGACATTATAACACACTTCATGGATATAATATACGAGTCCAGCAAGGGAGAGTATAGTAGGCCACAGACATTATAACACACTTCATGGATATAATATATGAGTCCAACAAGGGAGAGTATAGTAGGCCACAGACCTTATAACACACTTCATGGATATAATATATGAGTCCACCAAGGGAGAATATAGTAGGCCACAGACATTATAACACACTTCATGGATATAATATATGAGTCCACCAAGGGAGAGTATAGTAGGCCACAGACATTATAACACACTTCATGGATATAATATATGAGTCCACCAATGGAGAGTATAGTAGGCCACAGACATTATAACTCACTTCATGGATATAATATATGAGTCCACCAAGGGAGAGTATAGTAGACCACAGACATTATAACACACTTCATGGATATAATATATGAGTCCACCAAGGGAGATTATAGTAGGCCACAGACATTATAACACACTTCATGGATATAATATATGAGTCTACCAAGGGAGAGTATAGTAGGCAACAGGCTTTATAACACACTTCATGGATATAATATATGAGTCCACCAAGGGAGAGTATAGTAGGCCACAGACATTATAACACACTTCATGGATATAATATATGGGTCCACCAAGGGAGAGTATAGTAGGCCATAGACATTATAACACACTTCATGGATATAATATATGAGTCCACCAAGGGAGAGTATAGTAGGCCACAGGCATTATAACACACTTCATGGATATAATATAATTATGAGTCCACCAAGGGAGAGTATAGTAGGCCACAGGCATTATAACACACTTCATGGATATAATATAAGAGTCCACCAAGGGAGAGTATAGTAGGCCACAGACATTATAACACATTTCATGGATACAATATATTAGTCCACCAAGGGAGAGTATTATTTTTATTAATCTCACCACCACACCCCCAATGAAATTAATTAAAGTATATATGATCATAGTAGGCCACAGACATTATAACACACTTCATGGATATAATATATGAGTCCACTAAGGGAGAGTATAGTAGGCCACAGACATTATAAAACGCTTCATGGATATAATATATGAGTCCACCAAGGGAGAGTATAGTAGGTCACAGACATTATAACACATTTCATGGATATAATATATGAGTCCACCAAGGGAGAGTATAGTAGGCCACAGACATTATAACACACTTCATGGATATAATATACGAGTCCACCAAGGGAGAGTATAGTAGGCCACAGACATTATAACACACTTCATGGATATAATATACGAGTCCACCAAGGGAGAGTATAGTAGTCCACAGTCATTATAACACACTTCATGGATATAATATATGAGTCCACCAAGGGAGAGTATAGTAGGCCACAGACATTATAACACACTTCATGGATATAATATATGAGTCCACCAAGGGAGAGTATAGTAGGCCACAGACATAACACACTTCATGGATATAATATACGAGTCCACCAAGGGAGAGTATAGTAGGCCACAGACATTATAACACACTTCATGGATATAATATACGAGTCCACCAAGGGAGAGTATAGTAGGCCACAGACATTATAACACACTTCATGGATATAATATACGAGTCCACCAAGTGAGAGTATAGTAGGCCACAGACATTATAACACACTTCATGGATATAATATATGAGTCCACCAGGGAGAGTATAGTAGGCCACAGACATTATAACACACTTCATGGATATAATATATGAGTCCACCAAGGGAGAGTATGGTAGGCCACAGACATTATAACACACTTCATGGATATAATATGCATGAAAGTTAAAATATGTGATCAACTTACAACAATAATTTGAATTTGTTTTTGTTTAATTGGGTTAAGTTAATTATTGCATATGCATAACCTTAATTAATTTGTATTCTTAACATGCATCCCAAATGAGATTAATGAAACCATGTGATCCTCCCGGGATTCGAACTCAGGGCACCACTTAAGAAGCTTAATCACTCTAACCATTACACCACCAAGACAGTTAGCAATTCAGAACATTACCACGTACAATAACCATTTTTCGAATACTGGATGTCATTCTAATTATGTACTGAACGCGACGCAACTGTATACATAAAATCCATACATTACATCCTAGAGTGTATGCTAATTCATGTGGCCAACTGTACAACCAAAACAAATAATTCGCTGATAACTTTGACGATAATTTGTGTGTGAATTCTGGAGACAGGAGTGTTTCCTCGATACTTCTGACGTAAAGCAAAACATATTGGTTAAGGATTTATTTTATTTTAGTTTGCTCCCTATACAGTACATCTATCAAGCTTAACTAAGGAAACATCACAAAGATTTCTCTTCGAAATATATTTGACCGTTTTTCGGTATAAATATCTCCCAGCCGATGATCGGTTCTTCCTAAATTACAGGCTCGCTATCGCTCGCAAGGATAAAATCGACACCAAAATGGCACGACAGGTCTTGATGTTAATAAAGAAATGGGATGAAATTTCTTAAAATCGCCAAACAAATGAGTCGAACGTCTGAAAATATATAAACCTAATGGGGATAAATATGAGGAAGAAGGGGGACCAGAAAAACATAAAATGTTTCCCCATAATGGCTTTTAGAAACACAGAAGGGCTCTCCAGGAAAGGTGATAGCAACTTTTGAAGGGGGTAGGGTGTATTGATTGTTATGTATATATATATATATATATATATATATATATATATATATACATATATATATCTCTCTTTTAAACAGACGAGGTTAAAAGCAAAAGCGGTTTCAGCATTCAGGATTTTATTGTTACAGCTTTCAATAGTTCTAACAATTTTCCTCTGGGGTTCAGAGATGAGGTACAAAAGGTTAGCAATATTCATGGTGGATCCAACGTTTCACAAGTAAACATCTTGCATCTTCAGGGAATGGAGAGGTAATGGTTAGAATAGGGACAATGCATCTTATTTATACAAAATTCGAGGATCAAGTAGAGGGAGGTGGGCGGAGCTACTGGGTGTGTGGTGGCTGTTCATTGGTGGAAGGTAGTCTATTCGCGAGACGGCACTAAATCTTATCGGTGGTTGGTTGTTGGCTGTGGGTGGCTGTGATTGGTTGGTGTTGTCAGTTGTGTGCTGAGCGTGAAAGTGTAAGGAAGGGGGGCGCAGGGCGAGAGGAGGGGGGAGGGGGGGGGGGCAGCATGCCTGTAGCGTTTGCCTGAAGGAAGAATTTGAAGGTCTTGTGTTTGGTTGTTGATGCTGGGGTAGAGTGTTTGGATGAATTGAGCTTCTAAAATAGCTAGTCTTCTGGGGTCTGATTCTTTGTCGAGTATGGTGGTTTGTTTGTCTAGGTCGGCGCGAGTTAGGGCAAGATGGTGGGGGGCTTGATAGTGATCTTTTATAGCGCCAGATTGAAGGTGGATGGTTAGTCGACGGGAAAGGCGAGTCTGTGTCATTCCAACATAGGCTAGGGGTCCACAGTCCCCAGAGGTGCAAATATGCTGGTATATCACATGATCGTCTTTCGTTTGGTTGTTGGTGGAAATGGAGCGGTTACGGAGGACAAGGTTGGAGGTCTTAGGAGATTTGTAGTAAATAATGAGTTTGATTTTATTGTCAGGGTTGGTGGGGAGGACGTTTTTGTTAATTATTTCTTTCATAATGGATTCGTCTGTTGTGTGGTCGGAAGACATGTAGTTTCTGTAAAGAAATGTAATGTCATTGGCCGGGTTGGTGCTAGGGGGGTCTTGTTTGTACCATTTTTCTAGATGGCATTGGTGACGTCAGTGTTGGAATACCCATTGTTGACTAGGACCTGGGTGAGCCTTTCCAGTTCATTGTGTGTGTCATTCCAGGTGGTGCAATGGGTGAGGGCTCTCCTGACATAGGTGTATCAGCATATTTGCACCTCTGGGGACTGGGGACTGAGAGGCTTGTAATTCCTGTTTGATTATGTTTAGTTTTTTAAGCTTATGGTTAACGTTTTAAGCTTACTTGAATTGTTTGATTATTGGTCCTTTTGACGATATAATGTTAAACTATTATCTTATATATATATATATATATATATATATATATATATATATATATATATATATTGTTTTAGTTTCCTCCCTAGACCTCCACCATGCTTATTACATTATCCTTAGGATACTTCTAGATAAATTTGTACATTTTTTGGTAGAAAAATTTCCCGACCCGAATGCCGATTCCTCCAAATTTAAGGCTCGCTATCGCTCGCCAGGAAAACGATCGACACCAACAGGGCACGAAAGGTCTTGATGTTAATAAACACAAATTATGAAATGTCTTAAAATTGACAAACTAATGGGTCGAACGTTTTGAAATCAAAACAAACTAATGGTGCTAAGTATGAAGAAGAAGGTAGTCCAGAAAAAATACAATATCTCCCCTTAATGGCTTTTTAGAAACACGGAAAGGCTCTCGAGGAAATGTGATATAAACTTTTTAAGGAGGTAATACTCGCTTTTTCTGGACCACCTTCTCCATCATGTTTAGCATATTAGTTTTGAGGTTTTAATACGTTCGTTCCGTTAGTTTGGCGATTTTGAAACTTTTCGCCTCATTTTGTTGTCAATATTAAGACCTTTCGTTCCCGTTAGGTGTCGATGTTTTCCTGGCGAGCGATAGCGAGCCTCTAATTATAGAATGAACCGACCTTCGGCCGGGAAATTTTTCTACCGACAAATGTACACATTTATCTTGAAAGGGGGTCTAGGGGGTGTTTTTCTAAGCTTGATGGAGGTTTAGCGAGGGAACTAAAAACATAATTAATAAGTAAATATATAAACCAAAAACCAAGCACTACCTCCTTTATGCCAAACAGTTTATGAGCGAGAGAGATTGTCGGGAAGTATGAGTTATCATTGTACAGCTATACCCTGTTCCAAATAGGTCGGCCAGACATCGTGATCCATAACATCTGTAACTCAAAATGGGCTAGAGCAATGGGTTGTAAGTTTCCACACCTATTCCCTGGCTGACCCTTCCCAAACGTTAGAAATGTTACTTACATAGCTCTTGTCGTTTGAGAGTTGTAGAGGATAAGGGGGGATGGTTCACTTTTTGGGCGATATTTGCATGTGTTAATTATTTTTCTAGTTTCCTCCCTAGACCTCCATCACATTTAATGAAAACATCCATTAGATCCCCCTTGTAGATTAATTTGTTAATTTTTCGGTAGAAAAATGTCCTGTTCTTCCAACATTACAGGCTCACTATCGTTCGTCAGGGAAGAAATAGCACGAAAGGTCTAAATATTGACAACGAAATGGGGCGAAAGGTCTTAAAATCGACTAACTAATGAGGCAAACATCTTAACATCTGAAAACTAATGGGATTAAACATGAGGGAGAAAGTGGTCCAGAAAACCGGCCCATCCCCCCTTAATGTTCAAGAGTTTTGGTCTACTTATTTGGAACAGGGTATAATGACAGATGTTCGTGAACTCTTGAAAGTTTGTTTACGGAAATGTATCCATTTAGCTTGATGTTAATTATTATGGTACCTCCACCAACCGACTTTACTCCTAAACTCAATTAATGAAATCAACAAATACATGTGGCAGTCCAGGGATTCGAATATCAAATCAGCTATAAATTAGTAAATACATATTATGTATTTATAAATATACAGCTGATTTGATCTCAACATTAATCTAAATGGATAAATTTGCATAAAGAAAATCGCAAGAGCTCACGAACATTTGTCATTAGCTGTACACTTGGATGCCATAGTCTCTACCTCACCCATAAGTACTCGTGGATCTCACCTATTTCTAAATATTGGAAGTATAACTCTGGAAACAAATGTATGAATATATTTGTTTCTACCTTAACTACAACACTTTATATACTATTAATTGAAAACCCAAGATCTATCCAATAATCATTCCAGATAGTCAGAATTGCTTAAAGGATATCATAAGGGGTCCACGAATTCTTACGAGTGGGTTAGAGACTATGGCATCCGAGTGTACAGTTGGTTACATTAATTTGCTTCCACTCAGTGATTTTATTTATATAAGTAAAGTTGTATGGTTGATTCATAATATCACCAACCTACCAATTATCTTACAAATATAGGCTACCTAATTAATTACATCATTGACACTAACGAATACATGTGGTACTCCAAGGATTCTATCCTAGGATACTAGCACAGAAATTCAGCGCACTAACCATTATGCTAACAAGAATATTTTGGTATATACCTATTTATTAATCATATAAATGTATTACTGCATTATAAACTACATTCGTATTTCAAGGATTGTGTGGGTGAGAATGAAAGTAGGAATACAAACGTGGGTGATTGTATGCGTGTATGCCCCGACAGAGGATTAACTTGAAAGAAAGAAAGAGGAGTTCTGGATGAATGTGGAGGCGTGCCTGGAGAAGTTTGACAAGAACGAAAGAATATTTCTGATTGGGGATGTGAATGGTAAGGTGGGTGATAGGAAAGTTGAGGGAGTGGTGGGTGGGTGGGGGCTACCATCAGAGGTGAATGGGAATGGTAGGGCACTTGTTGACGTATGTGTGGGGAGGAGGCTGTGGATAGCTAACACCTTCTTCCGACACAGAATGATCCACAGGTACACGTGGAAACGGGTGTGGACGATGGAGGATGAGACAGTGGTGGAACGAAAGTCATTGATTGATTATGTATGTGTGGATGAACGAATGAAGACATCTGTGATGGATGCTAGGGTGTATAGGGATATTGGAGGGGGTCTGTCTGATAATTATGTAGTGGTAGCTAAGGTTAGGATACAACGCAAGTGGGTGAGGAGAGCTGGAGGGAGGCGAGAGGAGGGTGGAATGGTGAGGAGGGTGGAGAGGTTGCAGGAAGAGGAAGTCAGGGAGGAGTACAGGATAGCAGTGGAAAGACGACTAGGTGGGTTCGACCTGGAAATTATGGAGGAAGTGGAGGAGATGAGCAAGGTGTTTAAGGATGAGATCTGTGCAGCATGTGAGGAGGTGTGTGGAGTGAGGAAAAGAAGGAGGGGAGTGAAAGGTACAGCATGGTGGACAGAAGAGGTAAGAATAGCTGTGGAAGAAAAGAAGAAAGCATATAGAGTGGTTGGGTAGTAGAGGGAATGAAGATTTCGAGAGACAGAAACGAGCGAGGTACGTGGAGAGTAAGAGGGTGGTGAAAAGAGTAGTGAAGGAAAGTAAGAGAAGAGTAGACGAGGAATTTGGAAGGAATCTGAGTGTAAAATGGAGGGAGAGTAAGAAACTGTTCTGGAAAGAAGTCAAGAGAGTTAGGGAAGGTAGCAAGGGAAACAGTAAGGGTGTGAAAGATAAGGATGGGAGAATGCTAGCTGAGAAGCAAGAGAGAGTCGAAAGATGGAGGGAGTACTTCAATGAGTTGCTAAATGTAAGGAATGAAGAGCCAGCAAACATAGCTGGATATGGTATGGGAGGGAGAAGAAGAGAAGTAGTGGAGGAGGAGGTGGGAATCAGGAGGTCAGAAGTGTGGGAAGCCATGAAAAGAGTGAAGTTGGGGAAAGCTCCAGGAACAGATGGAGTGTGTGGGGAAATGTTGAGGTATGGTGGTGAGATAGTGATCGAATGGGTATGGAAAATATGCAAACTAGCATGGGAGAAGGGCAGTGCACCCGATGACTGGAAGGCTGGCATAATAGTCCCCCTATATAAGGGAAAAGGGGAAAGAGGAGTGTGTGGTAACCACCGAGGAATATGTCTTCTAAGCGTAGTAGGGAAGGTATACAGTAGGGTAGTGATTGAGAGAGAGAGTGAGAACGGAGAAATGGATAGGCGACGAGCAGGGAGGTTTTTAGGAAGGGAAGAGGATGTGTAGATCAGATTTTTGCCCTGAATTGTGTTGTGGAGAAATATCTGGAGAAGAAACAAAAGGTGTATGTTGCCTTTATGGATTTGGAGAAGGCCTATGACAGAGTGGATAGAGAAGGTTTGTGGAAAGTACTTAGAATATACGGAGTAGATGGCAAGTTGCTGAAAGCAGTGAAGAGCATATATGAGGGTGCAAAGGCGGCAGTACGTGTGGAGAGTGAGCAGAGCGAGTTCTTTGACCTGAATGTTGGTTTGAAACAGGGGTGTGTGATGTCCCTGTGGTTGTTTACTGTATAATATGGATGGAGTCATGAAAGAAATACTATCAAGAGCAGTGGATGTTGGTGTATCGCTGAAAAGGGAGGGAATTGAGTTGAAGCTACCTATACTGCTGTTTGTGGATGATACAGTTCTGATGAGTGATAATGAATGGGAGTTGCAGGGTTTGGTAAATGAGTTTGGAACAGTGTGCAAAAAATGGAATTTGAAGGTAAATGCGGGGAAGAGCAAGGTTATGGTCTTCGAAAGGGGTGAAGACACAGAGTGTGAGGTGAAGCTGAACGGTTAGGCTATGGAGATCGTCAAATCTTTTAAGTATCTGGGCAGTGTGTTGAGTAAAGATGGGACTATGGATGAAGAAGTGTGGGAGAGGGTACAACAGGGGAAGAGGGTTGTAGGAACGCTGAAAGCAGTAACAAGAAATAGGGTGGTCAGTATGGAAGTGAAGAAGTCCTTGCATGACAGTGTGGTAATCCCGACACTAACTTACGGAAGCGAAGCATGGACGTTGGTTGAGAGACTCAGACCAAGAGTGAGAGCAGTGGAAATGAATTACTTAAGAAGTGCGTGCGGAGTTACATGGAGGGATAGACAGACTAATGAGGAAGTAAGAAGGAGGTGTGGTGTGGAGGTAGATGTGCTGGAAAGTGTGAAAAGGAATAACTTGAGATGGTTCGGCCATATGGAATGTATGGAAAGCGAGAGGATGACTAAGAGGGTGTATGAGAGCGAGGTGGAGGGACAGAGAGGGAGAGGTAGACCGAATGAGAGGTGGAAGGATGGAGTGAGGAAGTACATGAACGAAGGCGGTGCTGGTTGGAGGGAGGGGCGTCGACTGACTGGGGACAGAGGTGCATGGGGGTGGTTCCTTCGTGGCCACCCCTTCGGGAATCACGGCGTCAGGCAATAGATAGATAGTATTTCAATCATTTTAGTTTTCTTTGCAAACATAAAATCACTAAATGGAGACAAATTTATGTGACCAACTGTACCATATCAAGAACACCCACAATTCATCACTTTACCCCTTGTTGATTATGCCGCGTTTTATTACTTTATTCTGGCTAGCATTAGACAATTTTATACGGCTTAAGAAGGAGCTGTGGAATTAACTTGTCTGAAAACATGGGATTCGGCATTTCTCTAGCGGTTAAATGTCAAATAAAAGGAACAAAATATATGATACTAGTAAATAATTCAAGATTATTTTTAAGTGGATTACATTTGTTTCTAGTTCCAGCAGGAAGTAAGTCTATAAAACACCACATTTTGAAAATAATTAAGTTCCATTTTTAATTTTGTATAGGTATCACTAAATAATGTTGTTAATGTTTGAAATTGTTTCCCAGAATTTAATAGATACAAGGTGGCTGAATTAACACTTTAGACTCACACAGATACCCAATTTTAGCCCGAAATTTAAAGAAGAAGAAAAGAGAGAGAGAGAGAGAGAGAGAGAGAGAGAGAGAGAGAGAGAGAGAGACGCGTTAACAAATATATATACTACAGAGACTAGATATATCACTGTTTGCTTAAAGGGAGATTTCCACTTGAGGGATTTTTTTCTTGACCCCTTTCTGCCTCATGGTTAGCCCATTTGCTTTTGATATTTTAAGACGTTCGTCCCATTATTTTAGCGATTTTAAGAACTTTCGCCTCATTTCTGTCAATGTTAAGACTGTTTGTGCCATTTAGGTGTCGATTTTTGCCTGGCGAGCGATAGCGAGCCTGTAATTGAAGAGGAAACGGCCTTTGGCCGGGACATTTTTCTACCGAAAAATGTACAAATTTATCTTGAAAGGGGGTCTAGGGGCTGTAATGTTAAGCTTGATGGAAGTCTAGGGAACTAACTAAAAACCTCCCCATAATGAACATTGACATTCAGCCAGACGCTACCTAAACCAATTAACCCCTTCTCTACCGGCGACGTCTTTTTAATTTATTCTTGCTACTGTTACACGAGTTTATTCAATTTAAAAGAGGTCTCCAGCAAGTAACAGGCTTCGAACCATCTCAATTAACACTTTATACTACCACAGATCTTTCTTAAGCTGCACAAAATCTTCTAAATATAGCTAGAATAAAATTAAAAAGACGTCTCCGGTACAAAAGGTGGGTTCTGGGCACCATTAGTTTTCAAATATTAAGATGTTCCGCCTATTAGTTGGGCGATCTTGAGACTTTTCGCCAACTTTCTGTTCTCAATATTTAGACCTTTCATGCCATTTAAGTGTCGATTTTTTCCTGGCGAGCGATAGGGAGCCTGTAATTTAGGAGACATTTAGGGACATTTTTCTATCGAAAAATGTACAAATTTATGTAAAAGGGGGATCCTGGGGATGTTTTTTTAAGCTTGATGAATGTTTATGGAGGAAACTAAGGGAAATACTAAATAAATAATAAATTAGCCGACCAATAAAAAAAAAAAATCCCCCCCTTAACCCTCTCAGACATATGACGCGATGTTGAGCCTTTTTGGGATACTTTAAAGCCTTTGTTACCATCAGGGGTATTTAGAAACCTTTAGTTTAGTTACTTCAACCTCTGCAGTTGTCTTTGAGTTAGCTGTGGGCAAAAAACTAATTTTGGAGAGGTAATTATAAGAGTGAGAGAACTCTGTTTCTAAATGCTAATCTGGCAACCTCTGCATCATATGTGCGTGGAAGGGTTAACAAACTACACATTTCACACCACGTCACATTTACAGTTTCTAGCTAATCCCTTTCCAAACACTGCAATTCCCAAAAAGTTGTGTGCACTAATTCCCAAACTTGAGAAAGCTGTTCTGTTATCAAGGGTTGGTTAGTAAAGTTACCACTGTCAAAAGCTGTTCTGTTATCAAGGGTTGGTTAGTAAAGTTACCACTGTCAAAAGCTGTTCTGTTATCAAGGGTTGGTTAGCAAAGTTACCACTGTCAAAAGCTGTTCTGTTATCAAGGGTTGGTTAGCAAAGTTACCACTGTCAAAAGATGTTCTGTTATCAAGGGTTGGTTAGTAAAGTTACCACTGCCAAAAGCTGTTCTATTATCAAGGGTTGGTTAGTAAAGTTACCACTGTCAAAAGCTGTTCTGTTATCAAGGGTTGGTTAGCAAAGTTACCACTGTCAAAAGCTGTTCTGTTATCAAGGGTTGGTTAGCAAAGTTACCACTGTCAAAAGCTGTTCTGTTATCAAGGGTTGGTTAGTAAAGTTACCACTGCCAAAAGCTGTTCTGTTATCAAGGGTTGGTTAGTAAAGTTACCACTGTCAAAAGCTGTTCTGTTATCAAGGGTTGGTTAGCAAAGTTACCACTGTCAAAAGCTGTTCTGTTATCAAGGGTTGGTTAGCAAAGTTACCACTGTCAAAAGCTGTTCTGTTATCAAGGGTTGGTTAGTAAAGTTACCACTGCCAAAAGCTGTTCTGTTATCAAGGGTTGGTTAGTAAAGTTACCACTGTCAAACGCTGTTCTGTTATTAAGGGTTGGTTAGTAAAGTTACCACTGTCAAAAGCTGTTCTGTTATCAAGGGTTGGTTAGTAAAGTTACCACTGTCAAAAGCTGTTCTGTTATCAAGGGTTGGTTAGTAAAGTTACCACTGTCAAACTTGAGAAAGCTGTTCTGTTATCAAGGGTTGGTTAGTAAAGTTACCACTGTCAAAAGCTGTTCTGTTATTAAGGGTTGGTTAGTAAAGTTACCACTGTCAAACTTGAGAAAGCTGTTCTGTTATCAAGGGTTGGTTAGTAAAGTTACCACTGTCAAAAGCTGTTCTGTTATCAAGGGTTGGTTAGTAAAGTTACCACTGTCAAACTTGAGAAAGCTGTTCTGTTATCAAAGGTTGGTTAGTAAAGTTACCACTGTCAAAAGGCATAGCCCACTTCTATAATTGACCACTTGCGAGTTTCAGGCTATAAGGAAGTTAGAGCTTTAAGGGGGGGGGGGGGTGACCTGCTTTTTGTTATTTCTGTCCTTTTCTCTCTTTCTCTGGCTTGTTTCCATTCGGCCCCATTCAGCCAACTATATTAAGACGTTTATCCCCATCTAGGTCTAGGTATCGATTTCTTCCTGGCGAGCGATAGCGAGCCAGCATTATATTAAGAAATCCGGCTTCGCCGGAGACATTTTTCTTTCGAAAAATGTACAAATTTAGCCTGCTGTCAAACAAAAATAAAAAATATGCTGGCTCGCTACCGCTCACCAGTAAAAAATTGACACCTGGATTGGGATAAATGTCTTAAAATAGTAGGCTGAATGGGTCCAAATGGATACAAGCCAGATAAAGATAGAAAAGGACAGAACAAAAACAGGTCACCCTCCTTAAACATCGATAGTAAACAGAAATGCAATAATAGTGTAGGTTTCTGAGGGATAAAGGGTATTTTGAATTGGGTTTTATGTATTTATTAATGTACTACGACCGTATTTTAGTTCGTAATTCTGCTAAATATCGATACCTACAGCTCCAACTTCCTTATAGAACGAAACTCGCAAGTCGGCAATTGCTCGCTTCCCGTGATAGAGATACACATATATACTGTATTTGTTTCCATGTGTATGAAGGAGAAAAATGCTGGCTGCATGTAAGGAGCGTCTCCCCCATAGCCAAAAGAGTGACAGGGAGCTAAATTCATGGGACGTGTGGTTCAAAATGCCTGGACACATGAACTTTAAAGCAGTCTAAGTCTTAGGATGAAGGAAAGATTGATTGAGGGATAGAGTTCCAAAACTTCAATAGTCCTGTGTTGTAGGGTTGATTAATAATTGACCATTTGCAAGTTTTAAGCTATAAGGAAGTGGGAGTCATAAACATTGATATACAGTATATTAGAAATACAATAATAATGTAGGTTTTTGATGGATAAAAGGGGTGTTGAATTGGGTCTTGTATAATTATTTATGAATGTACCTAGACCATATCTTAGCTGGAAATTCTGCTAAATATCGATGACTACAGCTCCAACTTCCTTATAGAACGAAACTCGCAAGTGGTCAATTACGTTTACTTCTTTGGTTACTAGAAATTTTACCTATAAGCTGAATAGGCCTAATATTGTTAGCCAAAAAAAAAAATATATATATATATATATATATATACAATTTGATTTAAGAGTTTGGAAATGAGTGCATTCACAGGGTTAAGTAATTGCACTTGTTCGAAATTTTAATATATTATCGCAGAAAGTGGGTTAGCGGTCTCACCACATGTCTTGGGATATGGTGTCTGGGTGTAGGAAGCAGTAATACGTGGAGCGACACTGTCCTTGGTGTCAATGGTCACGTTGGATACCTAATATTTATGTGATATTACCCAACCAGGGCTCGAACCCAGGCCAGTAGTGCAGCACTCCAACACCTTAACCACTAGGCCACCGAGGAGCTTAAAAGTAATGGCTTACTTTGGAATGAGATACCATCCATCGCCACCCGCTCCGGTGGTTATGATGTGCCGAACGTGGAGAATCATTTTGTTGTTTGTTGGTAGCGTAGTTGAAAAGGTAGTTGTCTTTGTATCTGTTGTTACACGCAGAGGGTTGCACACAGTCGGTTGAGTCTGTGGCAGAGATTGTGGTGCTAAATAACTATGATAACACTTTTGGCTAAACACTGCCACTGTGTATTGGTGAAACTCGTCATATTCCAGCTCCGTAATTAGTCTATTTTTATCTGACATTTAATAGACCAGAAATCATGACCTCTAACCTCTGTAACTCAAAAACGACTAGAATAATCAAACCAATAGTTTTAACATTTGGGAAGAATCAGTCAAGGAGTAGATGTGGAGATGTACCGCCCATTTACTCTAGCCCTTTTTTAGTTACAGAGGATAGAGATAATGATTTATCGCCTACTTACAGCGAATAGGCTATAGCTCTCTGGGGAACATTATTGCTGAAGGGATGTGTATATCGACGATGACGATCAACTGCAGACATTCTTTGCCTTCTTACGCATCAAATCAACCAAGCTACAGACCAACATGGTGAAACACATACAATAGCACTGGATATATCAAAGGCATTTGATAGAGTCTGGCATCAATCCTTATTGTCGAAGATGTCACACTACGGCCTTGCATCATTAGTTCCACTAATTTCTTCTTATCTTCATAACAGAAAAATATGTGTAATGGTAGATGGCCTTTATTCTTAATTTCACTCAATAAATGCTGGTGTTCCCCAGGGATCAGTTTTGGCCCCAATTCTGTTCCTCATTCATATCAATGATCTCATATCTCCAATAATCATAATCTCATAATCTCATAATCCAATACATTCCTACGCAGATGACTCAACACTCCACAGTTCCTTCACATTTACCAATTCTTTCACCCAACCCGATTTTATAAATTCAAAAATAAACAAGGCAATTTCTCTGAACCAGGACCTTTCTAGAATTAATGAATGGGGACAAAAGAATCTAGTTTCCTTTAATGCACAGAAAACCAAGTACATTCAATTTTATAACCGACAGAATCTCACTGACTCCCATATATTTTTTAATGATGTAAATATTCCCACTTCCCCTAGTATTGACATTCTCGGTGTAACATTAACTACTAACTTGAGCTAGACACATTATGTTAGAAGCATTGCTAAGAATGCCTCTACAAAACTGGGACTCCTGTACAGAGTTCGAGAATTCTTCACTGACGAGCAGTTGGCCGTAATATATAAAAGTCATGTGCGTTCTCAGATGGATTACTGTTCACCTCTGTGGAGTGGAAGTGGAGTGGTTGCATTGAGGCAATTGGACAACATTCAAAATAAAGTTATTATATTAATCAATAACCCTGCAATCACACAGGACCTTCCTTCAATTGTGCCGCCTCTCCACATCTTTCCCCGAAGAACTAGGGCAGCTGAGAGCGCACATGAATTTACACTTTCTCCTCCACAATGCAGAACTTCTGCTTATCAAAATTCATTTATCCCTAGAACAACTACTCTTTGGAATTCACTTCCCTCGAGTTGCTTTCCACAAACTTACAATCTACAAAAGTTTAAATCCAGTTGTTACAAACATTTTATGAATGGAGGATGCCTTTAGGCACATGGACCTTTTTGTTTTATCTGTGTTTTCCTTCCTCCGTTCATTGTTTCTTAAACAAAACAAAAACAAAAATGTACAAAGGAGTACAAAGAAAAACAAGCAACAACATATATTGATCCATACAAGGCTACTTGTAATTAAACTATCTAGTCAATGTGGCAAAACATTGTTGGGACGCTACTAATTTGTAAAATCAGTTAATTGGGGGTTAAGAACGAGATATTTATCAAGTCAATTTTTGAACGATTGAACAGTACAACACTCAATAACATTTCGAGGTAGTGTGTGTGTGTGTGTCATTGTAATTGTAAATGTATGTATGTATGTTTTCTGACTATTATTAGACGATGTCATTCAGATTGGGAAGGGTATATGGAAGCAAGATGAATAATTGACAGTCTTTACTCTTTTAAGTCCCGCAGATCCTTCTTAAGCTATATAGAATCGTCTGATGGCAGTCAGAAAAAAGTGTATTAATGCGTCTTTATCTTCAAAGGGCTAAGTTCCGTAACCCCTTGAGGATTGTGACGCGTTTTAGCAGCGTATTTTGACGGTCATTAGACGAATTTATTTAAGTTAGGAAGGATTCAAAAGCATAGGTAATTGAGTTGGCTTTTACCCCTTACATTCCTAGAGGTCCCTCCTGAAATGCATAAAATCGTCTATGATAGCCAAAATTAAATGTCAAAATACGTCATAATCCACAAGGGGATATAAAAGTGCGAGGTTAGCAGACATTATCTGTTCCTTTAATTACGATATGAAAATTACATCGAGGATTTCTCACGATTTGGCAGGCAGTATTAACTCAACAGTGGGACAGGACATATGGTAGGTCATGTCTATTTGGCAAAAATTACAGATAATTAAAAACAGCAACAAATCAATTATGTCTTATCCACCTCAGATATCAGATCAACAATAACAACAACAAAAGCGACCAGTCATAGGCCTTTGTTTTCGACATTTCGACACATTCACACACACACCCACACACACACCCACACACCCACACAAACACCCACCTACACACCCACCTACACACACACACACACCCTCTCACACACACACACACACACACACACAAAATTGGGGTTGGCAAAAATGGTACAAGGCGAGATGGGTATCATGTGGTTCACCTAAGCTGATGGCTACCTAAGCCTTCGGGCGAGACGGTACCGTCTATAGTGAGAATGGTACCATACAGATCCACCCTAAGCCTTCGTTTCCGATGTCGCCAATTGGCAAAAAATACAGACTACACACACATCCACAGCCATTCCAACGATACATATAACACCTACACATATAGGAGGCGGGAAATAACGAGCATGCTCACTCCCGCAATACAACTAGAGTAAGTACAACTAGAGTAAGTACACACACACACACACACACACACACACACACACACTCACACACACACACACACAGCCCGTAGCCTAGTAGGTAGCGCTCTCGTCTCACACACGAGGGATCGGGGGTTCAATCCCCTGGCCGGGCGGAGACAAATTGGGCTTGTCTCCTTTCATGTGTTAGCCTCAGTTCACCTAGCTGTAAATAGGTACCTGGAATAAGTGGACGACGTTGTGACGTCCCATCTGGGGTTGGCAAAAATGGTACAAGGCGAGATGGGTATCATATGGTTCACCTAAGCTACTGGTCAACCTAAGCCTTCGGGTGAGACTGGTACCGTAGTGAGAATGGTACCATACAGATTAACCCTAAGCCTTCGTTTCCAGATGTCGCCAATTGGCTAAAATACAGACTACACACACATCCACAGCCATTCCAACGATACATAAAAACACTTAACATGCATTTCACGCAATACATTCCCAGTTAAGGAGGCGCGATAATAATGAGCTTAGCTCGCAATGCGTGGATTCCCCTTGACGAAACAAGCAAGTGAATAACACACACACACACACACACACACACACACACACACACACACACAGCCCGTAGCCTAGTAGGTAGCGCTCTCGTCTCACACACGAGGGGTCGGGGGTTCAATCCCCCGGCCGGGCGGAGACAAATTGGGCTTGTCTCCTTTCATGTGTTAGCCTCAGTTCACCTAGCTGTAAATAGGTACCTGGAATACGTGGACGACGTTGTGACGTCCCATCTGGGGTTGGCAAAAATGGTACAAGGCGAGATGGGTATCATATGGTTCACCAAAGCTGATGGCTACCTAAGCCTTCGGGCGAGACGGTACCGTCTATAGTGAGAATGGTACCATACAGATCCACCCTAAGCCTTCGTTTCCGATGTCGCCAATTGGCTAAAAATACAGACTACACACACATCCACAGCCATTCCAACGATACATATAACACCTACACATGTAGGAGGCGGGAAATAAAGAGCATGCTCACTCCCGCAATACAACTAGAGTAAGTACACACACACACACACACACACACACACACACACACACACACACACACACACACACACACACACAGTTAATGAGACGCCCCACAAAAACAATCACACAGGCAACGCTCCCACAAACACACATACAATCAGAAACCTACGATTCGATGTCCTCACCGACACATACACACAAGGCAACACTCCCACACTCATACACACACAGCAAGACGTTCACAGAAGCACATACACAGTAGGCGACACACACACACACACACACACACACACACACACACACACACACACACTATGATGATGTGTAGCTGGTCTCGCTGTACTCAGATGGGAAGGGGAGTGAGGGAGCAAGGTGGTGGGTGTGGTCAGAGAGAGAGAGAGAGTGAGAGTGAGAGTAGGGGGGACATAGAGAATGATAGAGAGAGGGAGAGCAGAGAGGGGACAGAGAGAGAGAGGGGATGGAGGGGAGGCAGGGAGGATGGTGGAGGGGGAGTGAGACAGGAGGGAGAGGGAGGGTGTTGCGATCATCACATACTGATATACATTATGATTTCCCGCGGCCATATTAATCATACCGGAACCAGGACATCCGGGATATAGCACACGAACTCACAGCTCCTCCAGAAAGCTTATGAATTTGACTTGGAGCTCCAGAGCCCCACACGAAGGACTGTTGTTTTCTAAGATGCTATTGATTGATGATACGCAACTCCTCCCTCCTCTTCTTATTCTCCCTCCCCCTCCCTCCCTCACTCCTTTCTCCCAGTGCTGACCATCTCCTCCGAACTTATCCTTCCTTCCTCCTCCTCCTCTTCCTCCTCGTCCTCCTCCTCCTCCTCCTCCTCCTCCTCCTCCTCCTCCTCCTCCTCCTCTTCTCCAACCAAGCTCTTTCTTCTCTTTTTGTCTTTTTTTTCCCTCTCCTATTACTCATTCATTTCTGTTTCCCTTTGTGCGCTTCCCTCATGGTTCGGTCGAAAGAATTATCAATTTGTTTGGTATGTTTTGCTTTCCAGTATCATCATCTATTCTTATACTCGCGCGGTATTAACGTATTAAAAACAAATATTATCACTCACATTTTCCCTATCATTAATTAATTCATTCAGACACTTTCTTTTTTCGCCAATCCCTATTTTACATTCCAATTAATCCTTTGAAGATTACGACACATTTTGACAGTTTATTATGGCTATCATTAGACGATTTTATGCAATTTAGGACAGGTCTGTGGGATTGATAAAGGTACAACATATCGCAATTAACCTTCTGACTTCCAGATATACCTTCCCAATCTAAATAAAATCGCCTAATAATAACCTGAAAACAGAAAAAAATGCGTCTCTGACCTTGACAGGGTTAATGTTTCCATCTTCACTCGTCCATGATTTCACATAAAGGGGAGATCGGTCGTTTTTCTGGTCCCCCTTCTTCCTCATATTTATCCCCATTAACTTACAGATTTCTCATTTTTACCTGCGTGGTGGTATAGGTGGCTGGACCTCCTGCCTGTATGGTTCAAATCTTGGCCTTAGCAGTAATATTTGTCATCAAATAAACAACTTGTCATGCTTAGGGAAGCCGGATTTTGCTTAAAACACTGTCTGCCCCCCCCCCCCCCCTCCCCCCCACCACCACCACCAGAGTTGAGGTTGGGGAGGAATACTGGTTAGAAGTATCAGATTTCTCTTTTAACCTTCGTGGTGGTATAGGTGGCTGGACCTCCTGCCTGTATGGTTCGAATCTTAGCCCTAGCAGTAATAGTACACATTTATCTTGAAGGGGGGTCTTGAGGTGTTTTTTAATGCTTGCTGGAGGTATGGGAAGGGAAAAAAAAATAAGGAAGGTTTTAAAAAATAGGTAAATATATACGGTCGTCCCCTCTTAATTGTCTCCTCCCCCCAACGAGTGGCTATTGTGGCAGGTTGTGTGAGGGTGGCCGGCTTTACCAGCGAGGTCCTCTTCCACTACATCCATCCCAGTGCCACCTCTCTCTGCTCTCTCTCTCTCTCTCTTTCTCTCTCTCTCTCGGAGGTGGTCAACAGTAATTATATTGATACGTTTAAGAAAAGACTGGACGATCATCTAATGAAGATTGTATTAATATGAATTAATCAGTAGCCATGTGTAATTTCCCTTTCAAACTAATTTCTTCCTATACTATATACAAACTTTCCTTTTGGGTATTTCCTGACCCATTAGGTTACACGTCATCCTATTTTTCGGTACGGCTTTTTAGCCTGAGGGAGCGGAGGGTGGGGAGAGAGCCTTCTACTTTACTGTCCTATTCTTCCACTATAAACTATCCCTGTCTAGTAATATTAAGGCCGGACCACCTAGTAGGGACCGCAAGGTCTGTGTGGTCTGAGTATCTGTGTAACTCTCTTTTCTTCCACACCATTCCCCCGACCCGCAACTCCCGATCCACAAAATTTCTCGGCCTATGCCATGCCATCGACTACCAAACCACCTACACAGTCACTGCCCTCAACCCCAGTCAATTTCTCTACTGGTCTCGGCGGCGTAAAAAGCTCCAAAGATTATTTTGTTTTTGCCTTGGAACATTCCTAGGCCACAGGGAAAGGGGAAGTTACAGCTTCATTCAATACTCTTCCATTCGTTCTTCCATCAGTCTCTCAATGTTCAATAGTCTCATTATTTTACAGTATATCATAATTATTCACCTGTGCTTTATTCAATGTTTTTATATTGTGTTAATCATACTCTCTATTTTGAGTTAAATTAAATGCGATTTTGTTTGTTTATATTGTGATTTACACTAATTCGATCGTTTACATATGTTTGCCAAGTGGTAGCGGTAATTACAGCTTTATTCAATGTTATTATATGGTGTTTATACTCTATGTGTTGAGTTAATTTTAATACGAATTTTATTGTGAATTATGCTTACATTACTTTCATTGGGAGGTGTTTGGTGTTGGGAGTGAAATTAATTAATTAGATTATTAGACTAAGTCGATCGTATATTTTAACTGCTACCAACATTATTTCATTATCTCAAGATGAATAGTTAATTTTCTTTAAACATAATAACTCTGAGTCTATAGTCACGGTGTAATCAGATATAAATTTATTAGTCATGAAAGCCAAATCAAATACCTCCACCTTACACACTACCTCCCACAACCAGCCTTCCTTCACCACCACAAACTCCACCCACACTATATCACCCGCCACTACTGTTTGTGTCACTTTCACCTCTCCACCACATCCTCTACCTGCATTCGAACCCACACTATTGTATCTATTCCATCTCCATCCCCTCTGACACCACCACCACAATCACCACCACTCGACCAACTCTCCTCCCATCTCCTCTATACCATCTTCCTCGCATTCTTCTTCCTATTCCAATACCACCACTCGACCAACTCTCCTCCATCTCCTCTATACCATCTTCCTCACATTCTTCCTCCTCTTCCTATTCCAATACCACCATCACGACAATCACCACCACTCAACCAACTCTCCTCCATCTCTTTATCTATACCATCTTCACCATATTCCTCCTCCTCTTCCATCACCACTATCACCACCACCACCATCCCTCGAGCATCTCTTCCATATCCTCTATACCATCTTCACCACATTACTCCACCACCACCACCACCACGACCACCATCACCACCACCACCATTTGTACCTCCACTGTGTGCCCGCCCTCAGCCCTCTGGTAAACTACGGTATATAACAACAGGTTAACGAATTTGGCTGCTGAGATGGAGATGAATATTTAGTTGAACGTTGTGGGGACTTGTGGGGATGGAGATGAAACAGACTAGTAATATATATATATATATATATATATATATATATATATATATATATATATATATATATATATATATATATATATATACCCTCACCATCAAAACTATGTAAATATATGCCAACATATTCACAAAAGCTTTGATTGTTATAACATAAAATCATTAACACCTCTAACATCATCATATGTCAAACACTGTCATCAAAGGCATGTCTTTGATGATAGTGTCTTACATAATTGTGACGGTGTTAGAGGTGATAGTGATATATAGGTTAAAATAAATGGTTTGTGAGATTGTGTTACAATATATATATATATTATATAGTAATGGTAGTGATGGCATCTATACAGAATCTAATATAATTATTCAGGCTGGGAATAATTCAAGTAGTAGGCAGGGATGGTGATTGAGACAGGCATATGGGTGAGGCAGAGAGATGGGTGAGAGTGAGAGCAGAACGATGGATTAGGCAGAGAGATTGGTAAGGCAGATACGGTGATTGAGGCAGGCATATGGGTGAGGCAGAGGAAGGGGGGCTTGATATACTACAGGGTCTCTAGGGAGGGTGAGGGAGGGAGGCTGGGTGAGACAGGGGGTAGCTGGGTTGGACAGGCTGTGTGTGAAGCAGTGGAGAGGATAGTGAGACAAGGGTGGAGAGAGGAAGAGGAGAAACGCACAACGAATAAATGCTAAATAAGACATAAATACAAAAAGAATGTCTTACTCGCGCACACACACACAGACACACACACACGCAAACACATACAATATATACAATACATACCTAAACATACATACACACACGCACACACACACACACACACTCAGTAACATGGAAGGCTATTTTAGTTACGGGAGTCACATATACTGTATAGTACCGGTATACACATGTGTACTTAACCCCTTCAGTACCGATGCCGTACATTTAACTTCATCCTGGCTACTATTAGACGATTGTATTTAGTTCAAAGAGGACCTCCAGCAATCAACAGGCTTCGAACTATCTCACTTAACCCTAATTATTACCACACATCCTTCGTAAAGTGTACAAAATTGTCTAAATATAGCTAGAATAAAATTAATAAGACGTCGCCGGTACAGAAGGGATTAAGGTATATTTTTTAAGACAGCAGGATTACACAAACTAACTGCACGAACAAACAGACAGACAGACATGGGTGGAGGGCAGGCAGGAGGGTCTGATATGTTGATCATGTACAGGTATAGTCCTTTGAAACCTGGTGGCCATTCATACAAAATAAAATTGTCTAATAATCGCCCCCCCCCCCAAAAAAAAAAAAAAACAAAAAAAAACACACACACGTTACATATTGAGAGGCTTAATCCACGCTATGCCGGTGATTTTTTTTTTTTTTTTTTTTTTTTTTATAATCTTGGCACGAAGGGTCTTAATATTGACAAGGAAATGGGGCGAAAGGTCTTAGATTGACAAACTAGTGGGGCTAACGTCTTGTAATCTGGGAGCTGGTGGGGCTGAACATTAATTAACATGATCAATTGTGTGATTATGAAACATGATTGAATCTTTCATTCAGATTAATTAAGCCAAGTGATACAATATCATGTTCACAGAAAACGGGAGGCATTTGGTGGTTTGGGCGGGAAAAGCGCGACACTTTGGCCGTCTTGGCTGGGTACCCAGACAGGGAGATCAAATGACCTTCCATATTTAACTCTAGGGGATCGTGCTAATTATTTCCACTATCACAAATGAACATACTGATATTTACTTAGCTGCTTAATAGTTTAATTGATTTTTTAAGCCGCGTGTTTCTGTAATTGTATGCAAGTGTCCAGGTGAAGGACTATAGACTCTCGCTTGATTCTCAGAGACGGAGACACTCGGTAAAGACGCACCGCTCTTCCTGTAGTTATTTTTGCTTTGTGTGCGCGATATTCGTGTGCCGGAAGTGTGGAAAGATGCTGTGTGACGTTTGACGAACAGCGGACGATCTGGGAGGAGAATCGGAAGGAAATAGGCTGAAATAAGGTGAGATATTTGTGATATAGGTAACCCTTTCAGGATACGATGATGCAATCTTTCATTATGTTCTGGTATTTATTAGACAATTTCCTGCAGTTTAAGACAGACCACAAGGATAAATGAATACAAACTATCGTAATTAACCCTTTGAGAGGATTATGACGCGTTTTGACAGGTTCAACTTGCTACTAATAGACGACTATATTATAATGGTGTGTGATGTGGATATGGTGGATAGAGTTACACAGATACTCAGAAAAGACAGACCTTGCGGTCCCTACTAGGTGGTCCGGCCTTAATACTACTAGACAGAGACAGTTAATAGTAGACAAATAGGACAGCAAAGTAGAAGGCTCTCTCCCCACCCTCCGCTCCCTCCGGCTAACAGAGTTGTACAGTAGATAGGTGGAATGGGCTACCAAGTGCCATAGTGGGATCAAGAACAATAGAGTTTTAGATCAAATTATATAGGAATATGGACGAGAAGGGTTGGGTGTGCGGGGGATCTGCCGGGTGTGGGCCAATCGGCGCTCTGCAGACCCCGTTTTCTTGTGTTAACCTCTGACCGTTTTGGTGAGGTAGGTCCTCATGGTGTTAGTGAGCTGGGCCTATAATTATGCCTTATAATTGGGGTTGGGTGTGAGAGGGATCTGCCTGAAGGGGTTAATACTGCGGTACCTTTAGTGTTGTTCACGCTAGATGGAAGGCAGGCAGAGGGCACATTATATATATCTATTTTTTTGTTCTATGTGAGTGAGAGAGACAAAAGGCAGAACTGCCTGTGGCAAGTGCCTCCCCCAGAGTTGAAAGAGTGACAGGACCAAAATCAGAGGACGTTCGAGCCAAAATCAAAGAACACACGGAGTTTGAAGCAATTTAAGTCATAGGAAGAGGGGAAGATTGATTCTGGGAGAGAGTTCCAGAGCTCAGCTGTTGAATAGCAGAAATATTGAGAATAATGTTTCACTCTTGGGTTGGAGAGTTGCACAGAGTAGGGGTGGCATTTGTGTTGCGAGACGGGTGCTACGTGTTCTACGAAGAGGGGGTGGTATACACTGAGAGAGCTCTGAGGAACACTGAGTATTGTAATAGGGGTCGTCATGGCAACATGGACGCAGGTCATGTGAATAATAATGACTCGTTCAGGAACTTCAGGGGGTGATGTGCCTTGTCTCAGCTGCCCTCCCTCCCTCTCCCTCACTCGCACCAGGATAACAGATTCCCTTTACCAAGATTTGGCACTGTGTAAACTGAAACAAAGAGCCGTATTTAGACTATCTATGGATGCATTTTAGCGACTCACCTGTCATCATGGCTTAAGGGGAGATATGCACTTGAGGAATTTTTGTCTTGACCCCTTTCTCCCTGATGGTTAGCCCCATTGATTTTGATATTATAAGACGTTAGCCCCATTAGTTTGGCGATTTTAAGAACTTTCGCCCCATTTCTGTCCATTATAAGACTTTTCGTGCCATTTAGGTGTCGAATTTTTCCTGGCGAGCGATAGCGAGCCTGTAATTTAAGAGGAACCGGCCTTCGGCCGGGAAATTTTTCTACCGAAAAATGTACAAATTTATCTTGAAAGGGGGTCTAGGGGCTGTAATGTTAAGCTTGATGGAGGTCTAGGGAACTAACTAAACACCTCCCCTTAACCTCTTCTGTACCGGCGACGTCTTTATAACTTTGTTCTGGCTACCATTATGCGATTGTATTCCGTTTAATAATGGTCTCCAGTAATTAATAGGCTTCGAACTATATCACTAAACCCTTTTTATTACTACATATTCTGCTCACACTGCACACAATCGTCTAAATATAGCTTGAATACAAATATATAGACGTCGCCGGTACAGAAAGGGTTAACATCTTATCCGTCTCTTAACCAGCTTCTAAAATGTCTCGTATGTTAAAAAGATGGCGTGGGTGTTCGGTAAATGAGTAAGAGGTAGTGAGGCAGTGTTATTATTAACGGTGGAGCTGGGTTGGGGGGAGGGGGGTGGGGGCTGGAGGAGGGGGGCTAGAGTAGGGGGGCTGGAGGAGGGGGGCTGGACACTCGGGGCCCCCTTCTTGTACCGAGAACGCTGGACTCAGATGGACAGTCCGCGGGGCCCACACCTTCCCGGCCGCTAAACTTCGCGACGCGCTAAATCCAACTCTCCCACCCGCACTTACACAGGCTCCTAGGCTCTATATTCCTAGGTTATTCTAGGCGGCCATCAAAGCCTCCATGATTGTCTAGGTTTATGTAGGTGTACAGGCAAACATCTCTTCTTTATGGCAGAATCTGGTGAAATGTTACCAAGAAAGTTTGTGAGTGGTAAAAGCTGCAATGGTCAGAATTTCAACTCGCGAGCGACCGAATCAATTTACTGAAAATGTGCGTCTGACACACGCCTCTGAATCAAAGATGGGTTCTGTGCTGGAGACTGGTGGAGTGGTGGTGGTGGAGTGGAGGTGGTGGTGATGGTGGTGGAGAGAGCGAAATGGTGACGCAGTGGAGAGTGTTGTAGATCACAGCTGACCGAGATATATGGTAATGGATTGTGTTATGATTGTGTTGTTGAGCACATACTATAATTAACAGGAGATTGACTGCAAATATTTATCATACTCTTATAATTAAGATATATTTAGCGAAACACTAGTATTACATTGATGTGAAGTGAACCTTTATAGAATTGAGTGGATCATACATATATATATATATAGGTCGATGATAAGGAGTGAATAGTGGAGAACTGTGGATCAATGGATAGTTAGTGGAGGAGACTCAGGAGAGTAGTCCTTAGAGAAGTTTTTGGATCTATCAATAAAGTAGAAATGCCGCTTTCGCATTTTGGAAAGAAACGGCATAACTAATTCTGCGAATTTGATTTTTCTCTTCACAATTGACTATTAAAGGCACTATGAAACTTTTCAACATTTTGGTGTGTTATTACAACTAAACATTGAATAGGAAAACTGTATCTATCTATCTATCTATTGCCTGACGCCGTGATCCCCGAAGGGGTGGCCACGAACGAACCGCCCCCATGCACCTCTGTCCCCAGTCAGTCGACGCCCCTCCCCCCAACCAGCACCGCCTTCGTTCATGTAGTTCCTCACTCCATCCTTCCACCTCATATTCGGTCTACCTCTCCCCCTCTGTCTCTCCACCTCGCTCTCGTACACCCTCTTAGTCATTCTCTCGCTTTCCATACGTTCCATATGGCCGAACCATCTCAAGTTGTTCCTTTACACACTTTCCAGCACATCTACCTCCACACCACACCTCCCCCAGTAAATTATGCATCACTCTATCAGGAAATCTATTATGCACATTATTAGCATAATATAATTGATCTTGTGCCTTGATATTTTAAACATTTATCTGGAAGTTGGCCGGTACATGTTTTGAAAATTGAATAAATAGTACACACAAATGACCTTCATATTGACCTTGCCCTTTGATAGCATCAGCACACACAAATTAGCTAACCATAATTATATTCCTTGAACTCATTAAGGGGAGATCTCCACTTGAGGGACATTTTTCTGGACCCCTTTCTCTCTCATGTCTAGCCCCATTGCTTTTGAGATTTTAAGATGTTTGCCCCATTAGTTTGGCGATTTTAAGAAGTTTCACCCCATTTATGTCACTTTTAAGACCTTTCGTCCCATTTAGGTGTCGATTTTTTCCTGGCGAGCGATAGCGAGCCTGTAATTTAACAGGAACCGGCCTTCGGCCGCGACATTTTTCTACCGAAAAATGTACAAATTTATCTTTAAAAGGGGTCAAGGGGGTGTAATTTCAAGCTTGATGGAAGTCTAGGAAACACACTAAAAACCTCCCCTTAAGGGTCGAGAGATTTTCTTGAGGTGAAAACAAATATTCCACCAGTTAAATAATAATCGACATACACATCGGATAAATAGAGAAAAGGGGGAATTTACATGAACCCATAATAAATAAGGCCGTACCCCCGAAATAGATTGCCCCCTTCATACATAGGCAACTCTTTTATTTTACCCTTCCCCACCCGTGAATCAATGGCATTTTGTGGTTAAAACTCCGTGCGTTTCATCCACAATAACAACTGATTAATTGGTTGTTTCCAAAGTTTTGCTGCCGCCGCGGAAGTGAAGGAAGGGGTGCGGAGGGAGGGAGGGATGGAAGGAGGGAGGGAGAGGGTCAACCGGATGAGGGAGGAGATAAAGAAAGATTGAAGGAAAGGATGGAGTCAGATGATAAGATGGAGATTGTGGGGGAAAATCGGTGTGCGAAACAGCATACATAGAGAAGTGGCGGTTAAAGAAGAGGTGAGATGACAAGATGTAAAGACTAGATTTATTGATCGCGATGGTTAAGGGGGGTGACCTGCATTTTGTTATTTCTGTCCTTTTCTCTCTTTCTTTGGCTTGTATCCATTCGGCCCCATTCAGCCAACTATTTTAAGACGTTTATCCCCATCTAGGTGTCGATTTCTTCCTGGCGAGCGATAGCGAGCCAGCATTATATGAAGAAATCCGGCTTCGCCGGAGAAATTTTTCTGTCGAAAAATTTACAAATTTAGCCTGCTGTCAAACAAAAATAAAAAATAGGCTGGCTCGCTACCGCTCACCAGTAAAAAATTGACACCTGGATGGGGATAAACGTCTTAAAACAGTAGGCTGAATGGGGCCAAATGGATACAAGCCAGAAAAAGATAGAAAAGGACAGAACAAAAACAGGTCACCCCCCTTAAAGCATGGACGTTGGTGGAGAGACTCAAACCAAGAGTGAGAGGGGTGGAAATGAGTTACTTGAGAAGTGCGTGCGGAGTTACATGGAGGGATATACAGACGAATAAGGAAGTGCAAGAGTGGTATGGTGTGGATATATACTGTATATGTGCTGGAAAGTGTGAAAAAGAACACCTTGAGATGGTTCGGCCATGTGGAACGTATGGGAGGCAAGAGAATGACTTAGAAAGTGTACGAGAGTGAGGTGGAAGGACAGAGAGGGAGAGGTAGACCGAGTGAGAGGTGGAAGGATGGAGTTAACACCACAACTCTCCATTCCCTATGACTTCTACTTTCACACTCAAAACATTGTCTTAAATAATGATACTTTTATCCTTAGCCTTTTTCTTTCGTTCCTGCTGATGTGGGCTCTAACCCAAATTTTGCTTATATAATTGTTTATTATAAGCGTAGTAAAGTATATGAAACCAAACAATCTCTAATGCTAAAACCTACACGTATTCACTAGAACAGTGTCTCATATACATACTAAAAAATGTCACTTACACACTTTTAAAATATCCCTTACTTGCATCCGTTATTATTTTTAGCATCGTTCTTAAAAAAAAAAAAAAAAAAATCCCCAAATGAAATTAATGAAAGCGTGTGATCGTTCCAGGATTCGAACCCAGGATACCTCATGCAGATCTTACACGCTGTAACCATTACACCATCAAGACAGCGGGTGGCGTATTCACTTGCTCTCTCACACACTCTATAACCAATCATTATCACACCTCACCACTAACTTTTATCTTTTCCTTATCCACCAACTCGATCCCTACTTAATTGCAGCTGCCAGACGCCTCACCACCCATAATTTCCTCCTGCCTCACAAAGCCTCCCTCTCCTTCACAAATACCGGCGCCCCCTCCGTACGCCCCCTCCTTACGCCCCCTCCGCGTCAAAGAAGGGCCTTGTTGGAATATGGTGAAGGTAAATGTCATAACCCTCCCACTCCCCCGCCCTCACCACCACCATCATCACAATAGACACACCCCTGCATAAATCATCACAATAGACACACCCCTGCATAATACATCACACTGCCTGTACCCAATGAAATAATAAACACTCTAAAAGGTTTCTTTCCGTGCGTAGGTTGTTGTGTATTGGGTATTGTTACGGATTCTTTTTAACACACTGGTGAATATATGCAGTATATATATATATATATATATATATATATATATATATATATATATATATATATATATATATATATATATATATATATATATATATATACTGTATATAAAGTACATATCACAATTAGTACACGTGAGGTATTAAATGTTTTTATACTCTCAGTCGGGCTCGAACAACCGACAGTTAGGTTGATTGTCCATGCTTTAACCAAGTCTACCACGGCGTGATAAAGGATACTTAACTTTTTCCTATTTATATTTAGGATCTCTATTGCATCTCTAAAGTTTTATAGTAGGCTATATTCTTAATTCAAAACTTCCGAAGTATTTGTCTTCCCCTAATCTACTTTCTGATCGTCAGTATGGTTTTGGACAGCTGTACTGATGATCTATAATATATTTCTCTTGGTCATCCTCCTTCCGGGACTTTGGCGAGATCTATCTTATTGTGCTAGACATATCGAAAGCCTTCGATAGAGTCTGTCACACATCTCTAATTTCTAAACTACCCTCCTTCAGGTTCTACCCTGAGTAATGAAATAGAGATAATATAAAGTAGACCATTTTAATTTCCTTATTACTTTAAACGCCCTGATTATAAACTACTGTCCTGGCCAATACGCCTTTATATATCATAGTTATCAATACGCCTTTATATATCATAGTTATCAATACGCCTTTATATATCATAGTTATCAATACGCCTTTATATATCATAGTTATCAATACGCCTTTATATATCATAGTTATCAATACGCCTTTATATATCATAGTTATCAATACGCCTTTATATATCATAGTTATCAATACGCCTTTATATATCATAGTTATCAATACGCCTTTATATATCATAGTTATCAATACGCCTTTATATATCATAGTTATCAATACGCCTTTATATATCATAGTTATCAATACGCCTTTATATATCATAGTTATCAATACGCCTTTATATATCATAGTTATCAATACGCCTTTATATATATCATAGTTATCAATAGTAGATACACCAAATCAGTCACTGCTGTCATTTTCCTTGCCACTTAGAAATTGCACATTTGAAGACACATTCTTTGGTAGCTATAAGATATATGTAGTGTAGGGAATATAGGTTGTAGTGAGAGATCTTCTTAAGTAGCTATAAGATAGATGTAGTGTAGGGGGTATAGGTTATAGTGAGAGATGTAGTGTAGGGCATAAAGGTATAAAACAACAAATGGGGATGTAGGGAAGAAGGGGTCTGCCTCGTATGGGCCAATAGGCCTTCTGCAAATTTCCATTTTTCTTATGTTCTTACGTTCTTAATAACCTAATCTGCAATTACTCCAAAACTAACGTGATGAGGCCATTGCACGCCTACCTTCTAATTGTTCAACTATTTTGATTGGGGCAGATAGAATCTTGTTACTTTCAATGATTCCAAAACCTAGTTTCTCCATCTATCTACCCGTCACAATCCTACCCGTCACAATCCTACCCGTCACAATCCTACCCGTCACAATCCTACCCGTCACAATCCTACCCGTCACAATCTTCCACATCATTATCCCTTTCTCTTCAACAATACACAATTCAATCCTTCACCTTCTCTCAACATTCTTGGTGTTTCTGTGTCATCTGACACATATAGACTCCATATAGAGAAGATAAGTTGTATTGTGATGACGCGAGGGTTGTTGTGAGTGACCACTGTGAGGCCAGGTTACCAGTTTATTTCATGCAACCTTAGTTTGACATCGTCCATATTGCAATAACTATGTTAGTCACCTAAGCCAAATCTAACCAAACCTAATCCAGTGTTATTTATTCCAACTGATTTCATATATGTATTTAATGTAACAAGTCAGTATATATAATGCACACCAGAACAATATTGTATATGTGTATGTACATTGGTCACAAGACCAATAATACTAACTAACTAGTTAATATTATTGTTCGTGGATTGATCAAACGAGAAACGATGATGAATATGCAAAACTGGTCAGAAGTGGGTTGGACGTGGAAACTATCGACCCGGCTACGTTGTCCCCCCCTCCGCCGCAGAACAACTCGATAGTTTGTAACCCGGGGCCAAAATCAATACCCTGGACCCTTCAAAATAAATAAATACTGAAATGAGAGCAGCGGTCCCGACTTTGAGGGCCTTTACGGCGCCGGTCAGATGGAAAAACAAAAGAGCATCAGATCCATTATTAGAGTGGCGGGAAGCGCTTCAAGTGGCCACTCGGGCGTCTGGTGTCCTATTCCGAACCCTTGTGTTTATAATGGCTAACACTCTCCCCCTCTCTCTTACCCTCCTAACTCCCCCCACTCTCTCCGGATTACACTAGCCTCTATCAGGATCTATCGGGATATATTGTGTCGTGTTCCCGGTGTTGAGTCTGACACCATTACCGCCCATTCAAATAACGTCGTGACATTAGCAAACATCCAGGATTCAGGGGAAAGTATAAGCGGAAGAGGGTCGAGTTTTGTTACAGTCTGGATAGGTTGTGGTGGCATCCAATGGCTACCCTCCTCTTCCACTCCAGTACACCCGCACACACAAGTACCTCCTCTACATGGGTGCGGGGGTGGTAGTGTTGGTGGGAACAGAGGGGAGAGGGCAAGTCGGTAGGGAATGCGTAGAATAAGACAATAAGAAAAAGAGGGGTGAAGGAAGCATAGATAAACCCCTGAACAGTAATGAGAGCAGAACACAATGAAGAAGAGAAAGGAAATAATAGCAACCTTGACGTGCACCACTGACCTATGACAACAAAGTATGCGCATTCACACACACACACACATACACATACACACACACACACACACACACACACACACACACACACATATGCACACACACACATGCACACACACACATGCACAAACACACCCATACGTCTCACCAGTGCATCTGCGGATGTATTAGTGTTGGAACCCAGGCACCTCACGGTCGCCAAAGGTCGCATGTGTCCTCGTACTTTAGATAGAATAAGCATTGCACTGTACCTAGGTTAAGGAAAGCTTTAGAATATCAGCATCACGGCTGCAAGTATTGGAGTGATGAGTAGACAGCCGTGTACAGTCACTCATTACAATTTAACGACCTCACCTATTTCTATTTATGGAAGTATATCTCTGGAAGCGAATTGTTGCAAATAATTGTTCATTCGTTAACGACAAACCAATATATGCTACTTATTGAAAAAGGTATATCATCCAAAAAAACAATCTATATAGTTATAATTGCATAAGGAAAACTGTAGGGGGTCCACGAATTTGTATAAGTGACTGTACATTGCCGTTCAGCGTGGCTAATGTACAGTATAAAGTGGGTCCGAGTAATACTTAGATCACCGGGGTTTATGAGGTTGGAGTCTCACATGATAAATAAGCTCAGTCGCAACAAAAACAAACTACAAAGTTAGTCATACTACGTTCCTCTGGTATTAACCTCTGTTTCACCTACTGTACCTTGTTTCTGTACAAACCAAAGACAGATCCAACAACCCCACAAATGGTAGGTGTTGGTGGAGCAGTTCTACTATTGAGCTGGTTATCGTGAAGTCCTCAGTTCAAATCCCGATGCGTCAATGGGAAGATAATATTGAAATGGAAATGTGTTGTACTTAGTTTCTGTTCATTACCAAAAAGCCTTCTGGCATACTAAAAAAATATATCTTGCTATTTTTAATACACAATAATAGTATTATAATATACATATATAAAATATGTCCAGGCGAAGACGAATACCTTGGCAGGTCATTTTCGAATGTTGTGTTTTCCAAGGTATACAGTATATGGATTCCTCTCGTCGTTGCAATTCCAACGGTATATATATATATATTATATTATTTATCTTTTTAGACCATATTATGAAAACTTCTAAATTGCCCATAGACGGGTTATTTAAGTATGGATTTTGCTCAATTTTCCACTATTAAACTTTCACCCGCTGAATCCAACGGCACAAACACAATTTAAATCGGACCATTACTTTAGGATTTAGGTTTTGAATCGAACTCCAGAAACGCCCGAAATGAAGAAAAAAAAAATCAACTTTAAAAGTCTTCTGTAGCCCAAACTAAATGTCAAAATTAATTCTACCTGGTGCCATTCGATTTCTCTCGCCCAACACCTTCCATACATGGTCGTAGATTCCACAAACTTACAATCTACAAAACTTTAAATCCAGTTGTTACAAACATTTTATGAATGGAGGATGCCTTTAGGCTCATGGACCTTTTTGTTTTATCTGTGTTTTTCCTTCCTCCGTTCATTGTCTCCTTAAAAAAAAAAAAAAAAAAAAAATCGAAAGGCCATTCTCACAGAATCAAACGTTATATTTGTTTACACCTTGGGTGTCCAGTCGAAGCCGAGTACCTTGGCAGGTCATGTTCTAATTTTGTGTTTTCAAAGATATACAGGTATATAGATTCCTCTCGTCGTTGCGATTCCAACGGTATATTTATTTATTTATTTAGACAATTTTTAGGCCCATTAGACCTATTTTATATTTTTATTTTTTTGGAGTTTTCAAGGGTATATATGGATTCCTTCCTAATTCTTAAACTGAATAAAAATCCTTTAGTAGTAGTCAGAATTAATTTATAATAATGTCGAAGGTACTGAACGGATAAAATTTATGTATGTACGAGTTATGTGAGCGAAGCTGGCGATACACCCGGATACTGCATCCTTCCCCCAAAAAGGAGCTTGCAAAGATCAGATATTTGCAGCGTACATTATTTGGTAAGATCCTGTGTAGCGGATGGAACTGTTTTTCAGATGCCTATTTACTAAGAAATTATTATGTTACAAAGGAGTACAAAGGAGTACAAAGGAAATCAAGCAACAACAGATCTAGTGACCCTTCTAGGCTGCTTGTCCTCCAAAACACTGAGGATCAAGTGTCCAAACAGTGGTTTAGAGTGGGTAAGGGAACATTGGAAAGGGAACTACTGCCCTGCCACTAACGTGGCAGGACTAGGAAGTTAGTAGGGGACATATGGGTTAGTAACTGAGGGGAGGATAAAGTTATTCATTTACAAACGCAGTCAGTCGCGGGTTTGATGCGAGATATTTGTCTAGGCGGAATTTAAATGAATCAACGGTGCTGCAGTCTATAACGTTTCGGGGAAGCCCATTCCACAAGTTGACAACTCGATTGAAGAAGAAATTCTTAGATTCGTGCGAGTTAAAAGATTTACCAATAATTTTGCAACCGTTTCCCCGTGTGTAATTAGATTGGTCGATAGTGAAGTACTTACTACAGTTCATATTGTCGATGCCTTTGATGATTTTGAACACTTGAATTAAGTCGCCTCTTAATCTGCGCTGGGTTAAAGGAAATAGATTTAATTCTCTAAGACGCTCTTCGTATGGTTTGTTCTTTAGGCTAGGTATCATTTTGGTAACTCTACGTTGAACTCGTTCTAGCTTGTTTATATCTTTTTGGTAATAAGGGCACCAGGATTGAACGCAGTATTCCAGAAGAGGGCGGACTAAGGAATTGTAAAGGGTTAGGATAACTTCTTTGGATTTATGCTCAAATGACCTGCCTATAAAGCCAATTATTTTGTTTGCCTTCTTAACAACTTCTGAACATTGTTGACTCGGTTTTAGGTTACTCGATATTGTTACTCCCAGATCAGTTTCTCTGTTTACATTCTTAAGCTGAGTGCCATTCATCGAATAGTTTGCTTTCTCATTTAGGTATCCGACATGTAGTACTTTACATTTATCCGCATTGAAACTCATTTGCCAAATTTGGGCCCAACATGACAATTTATCTAGATTGTGTTGCATATCGTCAACTTGTTCTTTTGAGAGTACGCTATTTGCAATTTTTGTATCGTCAGCAAATTTTGAGATTGTGCAGGTGAGACCCTCATCTATGTCATTGATGTAAATTAGAAAGAGAATTGGTCCTGTACCGATCCCTGGGGTACCCCGCTACTTACATTGGTCCATTTAGATGCCTTAACCGTTTATGACTACTCTTTGCTTTCTGTTGTTGAGCCAATTTTCTATCCATTTCAACACACCGTCTTGTATTCCATGCGCTTTTAGTTTTAGCAGTAAACGTTTGTGGGGAACTTTGTCAAAGGCCTTTTGAAAATCAAGGTATATAATATCTACAGCTTTACTCTCATCGTAGAGGTTGAGGATATCGTGGAAGAAGTCTAAGAGGTTTGTTAAACAGGAACGTTTTTTACGAAAGCCGTGTTGAGTATCTTTAAGTATGTTATTTTCCTCTAAGTGATTTACGAGTCTGTCTCGTATGACCGTTTCTAGCATTTTACATACAACTGAGGTTAAGCTAATTGGACGATAGTTACTGGGTAGGGATTTGCTGCCTTTTTTGAATATCGGTGTTACGTTGGCTAGCTTCCACTGATCAGGCATAGTTCCAGACTGCAAGGATTTATTGAATAGTAATGTCAGTGGTTTGGAGAGCTCATTCTTAGCTTCCTTTAGAACTCTAGGCGAGATTGTATCAGGTCCTGGCGTTTTATTTACTTTGAGTTTATCTAAACAATTCAATACTTCTCTCTCTGTAACGGTGATATTGCTTAGAACATCTGAATTATCAATCTGAATCGGCGATGGTGTAGGGATATCACTGAGGTCTTCGGTTGTAAAAACTGATGCAAAGAAGGTATTGAGGGCATTACTCATTTGTACTTCGTCTTTGGTGTATTCTCCTTTTTCATCGACTAACGGTCCAACAGTTGAAGTAACTACTTTTTTCTTTCTGATATAACTATAGAATTCTTTCGGGTTTGTTTTACTTTGATTCGCAATATGTAACTCTAAGGTCTTTTTACTTTGCTTAATTAATTTTTTGGCTTTGCGTCGTAGCTCTACAAATTTCACCCGTTCTTCGTCATTTTGTGAGGATTTTAATCTATCATTAGCAAATTTTTTAGCAAGCAGGCAGTTTGAAATATCTTTATTCCACCATTTGGGCTTATTATTATGGCCTGGACGCCGTATTTTCGATGGTATGCAGTCTTGCACTGCTTTTAGGTAAGTGGTTTCGAATAACTTCCAAGATGTATTTATGTCGTTATTGTTAATTAAAAAGCTCCAGTCAGTTTCTTTAAACATAGCTCTAAGTTTATGGAAGTTTGCTTTCTTGAAATTAGGGACTTTTTCGATGCTACTATTTGGTTCGTTACTAGTAAACTTTAAAGTGAAAGTTATCGTACGATGGTCGCTGTTACTGAATTCATCACCAACATTCAAATTCTCTATCAATTCTTCTTTTGTTGCAAGTACAATGTCAAGAACGTTATTACCACGGGTCGGCGTTCGAACAAATTGATAAAGCGAACTCTCTTGCAAGTTCGTATACAAGTCATGTCCGGAGTGTGAAGTAAGAGTATCGCCCCACTTGGTCACAGGTAAATTAAAGTCGCCAAAAATTACGGTATCTTGTGAGTTACTTACATCTGCAATTTGTTCGTAAATTTCTCGGTCAGTTTGCACTGATTGAGCTGGAGGTCTGTATATTAACGCAAGTATTATTTTTGTACCTTTATTATTCTTTATTAGCACAAAAGATGTGTCGACGTTCACAATTTGAGGTTTTGACACGAGGGTCGGGTTAAGACTTTCTTTGATATAAAATAAAACGCCACCTCCATTTTTATTTATTCGGCTGTTCTCAAACATTACATAACCGGGAAGTGAATACTCTGCTAAAAAGTCTCTATCTTCTGTATTGAGCCAAGATTCTGTTATGCCAATCACATCATAATTTTCTGTAAACACTAGTTCCTCTAAATCTGAAAATTTATTGCGTATGCTACGAGCGTTTGCATAGAAAACCTTTAAAGTTGCGGTTTTAGAACTCGCAGAACGTTCTTTCATCGAATTTTTGGTTCTGGTCGGATCTACATTTACATTCATGGCTGTCCTCGGTCCTCGGTCGTTATCCCTGACGGTTTTGAATTTGGGTCGTGTTGGTGGAGATTTATCCAAATTCGCGGTTCTTGACGGATTAGTATTTAATTCCTTTGTAGGTTGCCGTGCTCGCTGTCTTCGGTCCTCCTTCCTGGTTGTCCTGTGCTGAGTCGATTTCTTCTCCGAAAATCCTTCACCGCATCGTTGAGAAGACGCCCAAAACGTGCTGCTCCCACCTGGTTCAGATGAACTCCATCGTCCGAAAACAAATAGTCATCGTAGTAGAAATTGTCCCAGGTGTCGACGAATCCCACGTTCTCCTTCCTGCAGAGGTTTGCTAGACAACGATTTGTGCTGGTGGCTATGTTGTAAAATCGGCTCTCTACACCGAGCCGGGGGACGATTCCTGAGACGATGATCCTTGATGACTTCTCCTTAAACGACTTGATCAGCTGCTGGTTCTTTAAAAGCAAATCTTCCGACCGGGTTCGCTGCACATCGTTGGATCCAACGTGGATGACGTACATTGTATTAGCAGGGGCCAGCTTTGATACTTCGTCAACTGCTGCAACTACGTCATCCACACCACCACCAGGGATACAAAAACGCTTCCTGGTCTTAGGTGCCCTGGCGCAAAACTCTGTGAGCTGACCACGTATCATCGAGTCTCCCACGAGCCGGACTTCTTCTCTCTTACTTAGAAGAAGAGAGAGAGAGAGAGAGAGAGAGAGAGAGAGAAGCGAGAAGCGAGAAGCAGACAGGCAGTCAGAGACTCAGTCAAAAACAAAAACATATATATATATATATATATATATGTTTCTAGTCTCTCAGTGGGGATCGAACCATCGACCATCAGAACGATAGCCGACGCTTAATCAATTACAACCACGGCAGTCTAAATTGATTAAGCGTCGGCTATCGTTCTGATGGTCGATGGTTCGATCCCCACTGAGAGACTAGAAACATTTAGTGGCTCACGTGTATTTGTGATATATTCTCAATATATATATATATATATATATATATATATATATATATATATATATATGTGTGTATATATAAGTAACATATTTATCGTTGGAGGTGGGTGGTTGACGACCTTTCAAATAGATGTCCTTGCTCCTCTTCTCATTAGATTCCTTTAGAATCAGCCTCCAAGTTAGCTGCTGCACCCCCGACCCTCCCTCAACGTTTTCGACTGTAGCACAAAGTCTCTATTCACAGGCAGAAATGTTTATGCTTCTCATGCTTTGACGTGTGTGTGTGTGTGTGTTTTTGTTTTCTTTTCTTTTATTAGGCTGCCTCTGGGGTGGTGTCTGTCTGGAAACTAGAATGGCAATGATAGTTGTGTTCTTGAATATCTATCTTTCTATCTATCGATGTATTTATATATATCTTTCCCTGTATCTGTTTGTATATTATTTATTTTCTATTGTACTTCATTTGTACTAATTTGTTTATATGTCATATTTGCGTATCGTTGAAGTTTGTGATTTGCTTGCATATGAATTAGTTTGGCCATTTGTGTCATCAAGGCTACTAAGCAAAACAAATATTTCATGTTTTGTGTTTTTACTTTTGTCAGTTAACTTCCATACCTACAATATATTACGGAACCTGAAAATTATAAATTGTGTACATTATCAACAATATATTTATGTTAATTTCTCGACTTATAGCAATATGATAACGTACAGTACGTCCTTGTTAGTTTAAGATGAGTTAGTACAAAGGTTCAGACTGCACACACAAACATTCAACCTCTCTCAGATAGCCTATGCTCCCAACATTATATAAACATAACAACTCAAGGCTGAACACTAACTAACACTCCCTCCTCTTCCCTTCTGCTGGAGCCCCCACACTATTAATAATAAATATTTTATTCTTCACGACTGCAGGCTTGTGTTTATATATTCACTTTTTAAAAGATAGTAACAATGGAGTATTCTGGTTGATCCCAGCAACCTTTCTTGCTCTTACTATATTTCCGTTTCTATCTATATCTAGAAACCAAGCCCAACAACCCATCCGAGAGCCCCCCATTATCTTCCAATCCCTCCCCCACACCTCCCCCCAACATTGGACAATATTCTGTTCTTACTTTCCTTAAGCCATCCATCCATCCAGTAACAGATAGTTGTGAGTGCTTCTTCTTTTGCATCAGCTTCTGTGAGTTCACTTATACGTGTCCTTATTTTAGTTGTACACAAGTTGTATAGTATAATTGTAACTTATGTTTACTTAGGTCTTCCAAAGATGTTGTGAAGTTACTTGAAACCTTCAACAAAATGCTTCATTTTCCATTGCGCTAGCCACTGTGTCACCATCTCATACAGTTCACGAAGTAAGACATTGCCACCCAAACGCAATGCTGAACTCCATGTGACGTCAACTACAACATCTCAATACATTCTTCATCCTTCTCCTCCCTCATACAGTCATGTCTAGCATCTCTTCAGCCTCCCTTCTTCAGGCATATGTTTAATATCCTTTTCCTTTTTTTTCTGCAGGCATAATCCCATAATTAGACATATCTATAACTCCTTCCTCATTTATTCTGAAACATGTAGTCTCTTCTTCCTCGCTTCCCGAGTAATTTCAATGATTTCTAATGTCTTCCCTTTTCAGGTATAGAGAAACTACTGTAGCTCCAGTATATAATTACAATTATACCAGGATTTCTAATATTCTGTCTAACACTTAACGATTAATCTAGCTAAGAAAGGCATCCCATAGGCAATGAGTTGACTTCCTCCTTTCCCCTGCAGGCGGTGTCGTACATGCAGCAGGACCTTGCCGTGGCCAAATCCTTAGGCGACATCGCTGGAGAGTGTCGGGCCCACGGGAACCTCGGCAGTGCCTACTTCAGCAAGGGCAACTACAAGGAGGCACTCACGTCCCACCGCTACCAGCTGGTCTTAGCCATGAAGTGCAAAGATACCCAAGCAGCAGCGTCAGCACTCACTAGTTTGGGTAAGTAAAGATTGGAAATGTTTGGTGTAGTTGTTTGGTTTGGATAGAAGATTTTGCCTTTTTTTCCATTTGTGTCTTTCTCATTGCTGTTGGAGTGATGTTTACGTTGGTTTGTTTGTAGCTGTTGGAGTGATGTAGCGTCAGCACTCACTAGTTTGGGTAAGTAAAGATTGGCAATGTTTGGTGTAGCTGTTTGGTTTGGATAGAAGATTTTGCCTTTGTTCCATTTGTGTCTTGCTCATTGGGTAAGTACAGATTGGCAATGTTTGGTGGGCCTTTTGTGTGGTTGTTGGGTTTGCAGAGAAGATTGTACTGGTGTGTAATTTGTGCTTTGTTTGTTTCTGTTGGAATGATGTTTATATAGGTGTGTTTGTAGCTGTTGGAGTGATGCTTACAGTTTTCAAGTTCATTGTTCTTGGTATGCCTTCATTTTTTAGACGTGAAGTGCAAAGATGCCTAGGTCGCCGAATCAGCACTCAACAACTTGCTGATGTATAATTATGTTAGTTGCTGTTTATCGCTGCAATCCTTGATTCTTTGATGTTTTCCTTTTTCTTGGTAATTCTAGGTAATTTTTGTTATTATTAGGTCACTGTAATTGTAGAAGTTTATAGCTAAATACCTTCTCATTTAATATCTTCAATGCGATAAAGCTTTTTTTTTTAAATTCTGGCTAACAGTACAAGATTATTGTCAGTTCAGGAAATCATACAGTCAATGGGTCTAAAATTACCTCACGTTACCCCATTACCACAATGAAATCCTGAAGTCTTACATTTCAGCTAGGTGATTTTTCACAACAAATCTCTCGTATTCTAAAGGTTAACTATGTAAGTTTTTATGCTATGTTTGATATTCATTTTGACGATATTTATTTAGTAAACACACCAAGGCACAGAGAATAACCTCCTCCTCCTCCCACGTTCTTCATCATATAACCTCCTCCTCCACCCACGTTCTTCATCATATACTCCTCAGCTTGTGTGGCGTTATCTCCACCCTGAAAGCAATTGTCAAGAGGAGATGCCTGTGGAGAATCAATCAGTCTGTCCACCTCCCAAGGAAGATGCCATTGGGAGATCAATTAGTCAATCCACCTCACAGAGAGCATGTCCATGGAAGATCAGTCAATCAGTTTAGCTCTTTGGGAAGATGCCTGTAGAATATCAGTTACTCGTAGGAATAATACACTTAAGGTTGGGTAGCCGCTTTTTCGGGACTACTTCTCCCTCGTGTTTAACCCCATTAGTTTGGCGATTTTAACACCTTTAGTTTGGCGATTTTAACACCTTTTGTCTCATTTCGTTGTCAATTTTAAGACCTTTCGTGCCATTTAGGTGTAAATTTTTGTCTTGGAGAGCGATAGCGAGACTGCAATTTTAAGAGGAATCGGCCTTCGGCCGAAACATTTTTCTACCGAAAAAGGTACAAATTTATCTTGAAAGGGGGTCTAGGGGGTGTTTTTCTAAGCTTGATGGAGGTCTAGCGAGGAAAGTATAAAATTAATGAATAGATGAATTACCGTAATATACCAAAAAAATAGCCACTGGCCCCTTAAGTTTTCGAAGTTATCCCGAACGGAATCGAATCCTTACCAAACATTAACATTAACATTTTGGGAGTTACCTGCGGTCGGCCACATCATTCTGGTATTAATTCGGATTTTAATATTCTTTTATTTTACTTTGGTATCGTAAACTTGACTGAAGGTAGATTATTATAATTTGAATATGTTATTACCTTTACATTTAAGAAGCATACAGGCCAGAGTTGCCGAGAATGGATGCCAGAAAATCAAAGGCTCGTGTGCCATTGCCTTTGCCTTGCCACTCACTGGGGGCGTGGGGGTGGGGGTAGGGGGGTTACTGAGATGGGCGGCTGACATTTATGACGGGGCAGGCGACGACACGGGCGTATATACTGAATGAGCAATGATCGATCAAGCATTAATTATTTATGCTGTATAAGGGGTCTGATGATAGTGGTTCCTGCAGTCTTCTGGGGAGTGTTAACCCTTTCAGGACCATGACGTCCTTTTGTATTTCTTTAGGCGTACCACTATATAAATTAGTGATTTAATTGACACGGTTTATACCATCTTCATTTCTAGAGGTTCTTCCGAAGCTGAATAGGTGTAATACTTTCTAGAGCTAGTTCTGAAACCTCCCTTAAAGTTAGTTGTGATAGTGATACTTCCTCAAGTTAGTTATGACACCCCCCCCCCCCCCCCCCCCACACACACACACACACACACACAGTTAGTTGTGATGTACACTCGAGGAAAAACAATCTTTACACTGGTGAGCTGAATATATAATTGTGTGAACGAAATGAACCAGGTGAAACACACGTCTATATTGCATTATCACAAAATTTCGACCCACTTCCAGAATGTTTAGACTTTAGAGCGTTAGTGTAAAGATTGTTTTTTTTCCTCGAGTGTATCTTCAAATTCCTCCCCCCCCCCCCCCACTTCAACATCATGTTCCTGATAGGGGAGAATTGCAGAGGGGTTCTTTTTCCTTATCATAAATACAAGACGACTGCCTCAGTGACGGGGGGAGGGAGGACACACTTACACAAACAGCTTGAAGAATTATGATACAATTGGCTTTCTTGTTATTCAATATTTCTTAAACTTTACTACAGTTAAGGGTGGTGACCTGCATGTTTTCTCTCCTTTTCTCTTTCTCTGGCCTGAATCCATTCGGTCCCATTCAGCCAACTGTTTTAAGATGTTTATCCCGATCCAGGTGTCGATTTCTTCCTGTCGAGCGATAGCGAGCCAGCCTTGTAAGGAGAAATCTGGCTTCGCCGGAGATATGCTTCTATCGAAAAATGTACAAATTTAGCCTGCTGTGAAAAACATTGTTAAAAATATGCTGGATTGCTACCGCTCGCCAGGAAATATCGACACCTGGATGGGGATAAACTGCAGAGAGGGAGAGAAAGAAATAAAAACGAGGTGGGTCACATTAAACCTACAGTATATGGAGCTGGGTAATTCCAATTAGCTACCCTTTCGAAAATGTTTGTGCATGTAGATGTCTGTGTGGGTGTGCATGTGTGTGTGTGTGTGTGTGTGTGTGGGTATATTACTCAGTTACTTGTTCGTCAAGGGGAATCCACGCAATGCGAGCTAAGCTCATTATTATCGCGCCTCCTTAACTGGGAATGTATTGCGTGAAATGCATGTTAAGTGTTTTATGTACTGTTGGAATGACTGTGGATGTGTGTGTAGTCTGTATTTTAGCCAATTGGCGACATCGGAAACGAAGGCTTAGGGTGGATCTGTATGGTACCATTCTCACTATAGACGGTACCGTCTCGCCCGAAGGCTTAGGTAGCCATCAGCTTAGGTGAACCATATGATACCCATCTCGCCTTGTACCATTTTTGCCAACCCCAGATGGGACGTCACAACGTCGTCCACTTATTCCAGGTACCTATTTACAGCTAGGTGAACTGAGGCTAACACATGAAAGGAGACAAGCCCAATTTGTCTCCGGCCGGCCGGGGATTGAACCCCCGACCCCTCGTGTGTGAGACGAGAGCTCTACCTACTAGGCTACGGGCTGTGTGTGTGTGTGTGTGTGTGTGTGTGTGTGTGTGTGTGTGTGTGTGTGTGTGTGTGTGTGTGTTGGAGTATGTATATATTTTACATTGAAGTCAAATAATCGAATTTAAACATAAAACAATACTTTAATACCGTGTGGTCAAAACCCATCGCACTTGTATCCCTAACGTTTCCATCTCACAGGTCAGGTAGTTGTCAATTGAAACGTAAAGTGAAATTTGATGTGTGTGTGAGACCTGATAACATTTTTTGTACTTGATACAATGAGTGGACGGGATTGTTTATCTCCATTATATCATTTTATATTGGCGTGCTTTATTTGGGTATGCATTGTTTAAATATTACTTAGGTTGTCATTGCATTTAAACAATTTGAATGGGATTGAATGGTGATAGATATTGTAGTCTTCTTGTTGTTGATGATGAATAATGATGTTGATGATGATGATAATGATGATGACAATGATGGTGGTGGTGGTGATGATGAGGATGAGGATGGTACTGATACTACGATGATGATTATATTAAAACGGAGATGACGATTCTGATGGTGATATAATTATTGCAGATAAATCACACACACACACACACACACACACACACACACACACACACACACACACACACACACACACACACACACACACACACACACACACAGTCCAGATAACAATACTGACGACGGCTGGAGCATAGTTATTAATCCCCGAGTGGCCGTACTAGGATTATTGGCCGAGACTGTACCGGTGTGACAAGACAATGAGACTTGAGACACTGGCTACAAACACACACACACACACACACACACACACACACACAAATACTGTACGTACACATATATAGTCACACACACACAAACATACTGCACATATACACATGCACACGCTTCCGCTCACACACACACACACACACACACACACACTCACACACACACTCACACAGAGGAACCCATAAGTTAGGACCTCACCTAGCCTGTGTGGTGACTGACCTTGTCCTCTGGTGCATTGGGAACATTCGTAGGGTCAATGTGGGGAGGGTTCAGTAATGTATCCACTAATAATAATAATAACAACAACAAAAACAACAACAAAAACAACAACAACAACAATAACAACTCCAAAATAATAAAAGAAGTTATAATTTTAATAATAGTAATAATAATAATTATAATAATAAAATACTATTAATTATAATAAGGAGGAGGAGAAGGAGGAGGAAAAGAAGAACATAAAGAAAAGAAAAATTGCATAAAGTAGTGGACTTTTACATGAGAAAGGATAATGGTATTGAACCTAGAGCTCCTCAGTATTTGTGTAATGTATGTCTTTATCGAACCTTTTATCATTATCAGAGCCAAGTACTGTTTATCTTTTACGTTACTTTTTTATTTCTTAACTTACTCCTCCTTTATTCAATAGTTAGTGCACTGAATTTCGGTGTGAGTATCTTAGGTTCGAATCCTTGGAGTGTTACATGTATTCATTAGCGTCATTCATTTCATTACTTAGGTTTATTTGTAAGTTAACCCTCTCCGACATATGACGCGATTTTGAGCCTATTAGGGATACTTTAAAGCCTTTGTTATCATCAGGGGTATTTAGAAACCTTTAGTTTAGTTACTTCAACCTCTGCAGTTGTCTTTGAGTTAGCTGTGGACAGAAAACTAATTTTGGAGAGGTATTTATAAGAGTGAGAGAACTATTTCTTATTGCTAATCTGGCAACCTCTGCGTCATATGAGTCTGAAAGGGTTAATTGGTGGGTTGGTGATAATATGAATTTACTCCAGTTATCATCATCATCATTACCAGACAACCAGGACTCTACCCACAACATCATTGTAAAGCCGGTGTCTCACGAGTACTTTAGCGTTGGATGTATCGGAGCCACAGTATCCGAGTTAAAAGTAGCTGAAGTTGAATCTACTATCAGATCATTTTTGTTTTGTTTGTCAGTATGTCTGTATTTTGTATCTTGGAGCTGCTAAACATGTACAGTTCAATTTAAAAATATGAGTAAGCAGCTAAATTAATCAAAATAATATGATAATCTGTAGTGGATTTAAGGCACTGATATATTTAGCCGATAAACTTGTTCTAGTGACGTTAGCTTAACTTACAAAGCCTAAACTACAAGCGATATTTCCTAAGTTGAATACAATCATAAACTGTAAGCTCCCGTTAAACTGTAAGCTCCCGTTACAGCCACAGTTATAGTGAACAGTTTAAGTGTGTTACCCCTAAACTCCTTAGTGTCAGTCTACGCATTTATCGAACCTGCTATCAATACAAGACAAGCAACTCTGTACCCACATCATCAATGCAACTTACGAAGGTTGGTCTTGCACTAAGTGGGCAAGATTGGCGACTCTGTTGGTGACCCATCTTCAGCACTTGACAACGGCCCCCCCTCCTATCGCTACAAGATTATTTACTTCATTGTCTCCGTGGCAAAAAATATTGATGGTGTGGTGAGCGACGGTTAGTGATTGTTTTCATTATTATTTGGTTTTTTTTTTTCGTGTGTGGACTCAAGGTTTGTTACTTTGCTGCCCTCCCACGAAGAGCTGTAGTTCGGGATTACCATGCACATATTGTAGACGGCATCCACACCACAAAAGACTCGTAGAATCCATAATATTATTCAGTACATCTTGTATATGCACCATTGTCATCATACTATTGTCACCGTCATAACATATACCAGACTCATAACACAACAGAATTGTCATATCACCAACACGAGAACTTCACTACAACATGCCAGTATCACAATTTTTACAACAACAACATATAAAAATGACATGTACAGTCACAACAGACCATTTTTTATTCCATACTATTGCCATATCACAACACACACAGCACACACACACACACACACACACACACACACACACACACACACACACACACACACACACACACACACTCTCTCGCGCACACACACACACACACACACACACACACACACACACACACACACACACACACACACACACACACACACACACACACACACACACACACACACACACACACACACACACACCACACACACACACACACACACACACACACACACACACACACACACACACACACACACACACACACACACACACACACACACACACACACACACACACACACACACACCACACACACACACCGCCATAAAGCAACTATTTTATCTCCACCATACACAACCACTTACACCACCACAACACATAACTTACATCGCCTCTCTAACCGTCACCACAACATCCACAGCACTAGCATCAACACCACCACCAACCCCCACACATCACCACAGACGGTATGAAGCTCTGGCTGGGCCTCATCTCACCATAAATCACTGTACTAGTTTGTTCTCCCATATCATCACCTTCATCACAACAGGAACAAACTCAACACCATCATCATTACGACCACAATAACCACCACAACATAACACCAACAAATAACAAAGATACACCATCACCCTATAACTACTACCACGACCACAACAAACATAATACTACCATTAACTTAACACCAATACCACAACAACACACAACACCACTATCACCCACAAGCAACCTCACTACACCTCACCACCTCACCACAAATCACCGGACTTTCTTCCATCATCATCACCCACCACCACATCAAACACAACACCATCATCGCCACCATCACCACTACAACAACACTATCAAAACACACAACCACCATTAACACCACCATCAACAACAAAAACATCAAGAACGACAACTCCACTATCACCACAACAACACATCACTATCACCACAACACACCACTATCACCACACACCACCATATGACTACTACCACCACGACCACAACAAGAACAACAACACCACAACACTACTATCACCACAAACACCACACCACACTCACCACAAGCAACATCACCATACCTTACCACACCACTATCACCACAAGCAACCTCACCACACAGAACCAACAGGATGAAGGTCTCCCAGGGCGTCACCTCACCACAAATCACCGGACTTGTTTCCATCATCATCACCCACTACCACATCAAGAACAAATACAACACCACCACCACCACTACAACAACAATATACAAACAACACAACCACCAACAACAACATTAACCACCACAACACAGAACACCACAAAAACACCACTATCACCATAAACACCATTATCACCACAAGCAACCTCACCACACAGAACGAACAGGATGAAGGTCTCCCTGGGCGTCACCTTGCCACAAATCACCGGACTTTCTTCCCCGCTCTGCCTTTCTTAGTTACCTCATGACCATCTCATCTCCTGCGCCGTAATAAGCACAATTGATGGTGTTTTTAACCTCCCAGGGGCCAAGCTGTTATATAATGGGCTGCAGTGACTCGGAAATGGGAACAGGAGTCGATAAATATAGAATAATTTATCAAAATAAGGAACAAATACAAATAAAAAAAACACAAAATGTGGGATGCATCGCAAATAGACAACATGAAACAATCTTGTAATGGGATTAACCCATTCAGTACCGGTGACAGACTTTTTAATATATTCTGGCAACTATTAGACGATTTTAAAGTAATTTAAAGTCATAGGTCAGTAATCAAGAGAGTATCATGACAATTTCTCGTTCGGTTGAGATGAGCAGAGTGTGTGTATACAGAGAATGGGCGAGTCATGGTGCCTTATGCTATGGTCGAGTCATGGTGCCTTATGCTATGGTCGAGTCATGGTGCCTTATGCTATGGTCGAGTCATGGTGCCTTATGCTATGGTCGAGTCATGGTGCCTTATGCTATGGTCGAGTCATGGTGCCTTATGCTATAGCTCAAGAAGTGATTCTCTTGAATAGCAGACGAGAACAAATTGCAATATACTAATTCTAAATAAATTTGCAATATACTAACAGTATTGATAATTGTAGGATATTTCAAATATAGTAAATTGCAAGGTAAAGCCAATTACATCATCTGTAAATAAAATAAAATATCAATATAATTAAAGGGCAAATAGTAATTCAATGTGATAAAGCAAAACAAAATTGCAATATACTAAAATGAAATGATGTTACAGTTTATTAAAGAAATGTAAATTGCAGTATACTTAGAGTATAGGAAATTGCAATATTTTAACACGAAGCCAATTGACCACTTGGGAGCTTCGTTCTATAAGGAAGTTGGAGTTGTAAACATCGATATTTAACAGAATTACAAGATAAAATACAGTTGTAGTTCATTTATAAATACATACAATCCAATTCAACATACTCTTTAGCCATCAGAAACCTACATTATTATTGCATTTCAGCTTAATATCGATGTCTACAGCTCCAACTTCCTTATAGCCTGAACTTGCAAGTGGTCAATTGCAAAATATACAGAATCCTATTCTAACAAATGCATATTACAGCACATATCAAATAAAATATACCTGCAATATATAAGAATAAAATAAAATATACCTGCAATATATAAGAATAAAATAAAATATACCTGCAATATATAAGAATCAAATAAAATATACCTGCAATATATAAGAATAAAATAAAATATACCTGCAATATATAAGAATAAAATAAAACATACCTGCAATATATAAGAAGAATATATATAATATATAGGAAGTAAGAAGGAGGTGTGGTGTGGAGGTAGATGTGCTGGAAAGTGTGAAAAGGAACAACTTGAGATGGTTCGGCCATATGGAACGTATGGAAAGCGAGAGAATGACTAAGAGGGTGTACGAGAGCGAGGTGGAGGGACAGAGGGGGAGAGGTAGACCGAATATGAGGTGGAAGGATGGAGTGAGGAACTACATGAATGAAGGCGGTGCTGGTTGGCGGGAGGGGCGTCGACTGACTGGGGACAGAGGTGCATGGGGGCGGTTCGTTCGTGGCCACCCCTTCGGGGATCACGGCGTCAGGCAATAGATAGATAGATAGAATATATAAGAATAAAATAAAATATACCTGCAATATATACCTGCAATATATAAGAATAAAATAAAATATACCTGCAATATATAAGAATAAAATAAAATATACCTGCAATATATAAGAATAAAATAAAATATACCTGCAATATATAAGAATAAAATAAAATATACCTGCAATATATAAGAATAAAATAAAATATACCTGCAATATATAAGAATAAAATAAAATATACCTGCAATATATAAGAATAAAATAAAATATACCTGCAATATATAAGAATAAAATAAAATTGGAGCATATTACACCGATAATAAATAGTGATATACAGTACAGAGTAATGTAGCTATAGCAAACAGCAACATAAATAAAACTAAAGCAAATTGTGATATATTATGGGGGTATGAGCGTATATTATGGGGGTATGAGCGTATATTATGGGGGTATGAGCGTATATTATGGGGGTATGAGCGTATTTTGCTCATTCATGTATAGTTTTACTATATTTTAGTTTCCTCCGTAAACATCCATCAAACTTAATAAAAAATGCCCAACACCTTCCTTCAAGATAAATGTGTACATTGTTCAATAGAAAATTGTCCCGGCCGAAGGCCGACTCCTCTTAAATTACAAGCTCGCTATCACTTGCCAGGAAAAAATCGACGCCTAAATGGCACGAACAGTCTTAATATTGACAAAGAAATGGGACGAAAGGTCTTAACATTGCCAAACTAATGGGCCGAACGTCTTAACATCTGAACACTAATGTTGCTAAACATGAGGTAGAAGGGGGACCAGATAAACGACTCATCTCCCCTTAACCAGGTCTTCGCACGCTGATTGAAAGCACTAAAGATCTCGGAGAATGGCCAGGGAATGAGAATGAATGCTACATGATCTTTCAAAGCAGATTTTTTGTGGCGTGTTTATCAGGACAGTCATGCAGTTAGTTAGAGGGTTGGCTGCTTGGCTAGGGAGCTGATCTGTAAACGTTTTGGTCATGTAGTTAGAGGGTTGGTTGCTAGGGTAGGGAGCTAATCTTCAAACGTTTGGGTTATTTAGAGGGTTGGTTGCTTGGTTAGGGAAGCTGATCTTCAAACGTTTTATTTATGCAGTTAGTTAGAGGGTGTGCTGGTTGGTTAGGGAGCTGATCTTCATACGTTTTGGTCATGTAATAGGGGGTGGGTTGCTTGGGTAGGGAGCTGATCTTCAAACGTTTGGGTTAGTTAGAGGTTTGGCTGATTGGTTGGTTAGGGAGCTGATTTCAAATGTTTGGGTTAGTTAGAGGTTTGGCTGATTGGTTGGTTAGGGAGCTGATTTTCAAACGTTTTAGTCATGTAGTTAGTTAAAGAGTTGGTTGGCTGGTTAGGGAGCTGATCTTCAAACGTTTTAGTCATGTAGTTAGTTAGAGAGTTGGTTGGTTGGTTAGGGAGCTGATCTTCAAACGTTTTAGTCATGTAGTTAGTTAAAGAGTTGGTTGGTTGGTTAGGGAGCTGATTTTCAAACGTTTTAGTCATGTAGTTAGTTAAAGAGTTGGTTGGCTGGTTAGGGAGCTGATCTTCAAACGTTTTAGTCATGTAGTTAGTTAGAGAGTTGGTTGGTTGGTTAGGGAGCTGATCTTCAAACGTTTTAGTCATGTAGTTAGTTAAAGAGTTGGTTGGTTGGTTAGGGAGCTGATCTTCAGACGAGTTGATGCCATGTATACCACAAACATGTCAAGCCTAACCTATCCGTAGATATACAGATCAAATATATTTTAAAATATATACATACGTACATACACACATGCATATGTACCGAACCTACATCCTAGCATCATATATGCATGCATAGTGGGAGTGGGGTAGGAAGGGGAAGGTGGTCAATTTCGGAGAAAATTAAATCCATTTTATAATTTTTAATTGATATTCAGGTTATATTTCAAAAGAAAATTCACAGCATAATGGTTCTGCCTATATGTGAACTAATCATATTTCTTCATAGCCTAATGCGGAATTTCGGTGTGAGTATCCTAGGTTCAAGTCCTTGGAGTACCACATGTATTCATGACTTTCATTGATTTCATTAGTTAGGCTTATTTGTAAATTAATTGGTGGGTTGGTGAAAACAAATATGAATTGATTATTTATGGTTTTCTAGAGTAGCTTGAATTGCCTCATGTGTGGTGGCTGGAGTGAGTGACCGTGTCGTCAAAGGGGTGACTGTGCTTGTATTATCACTGAGACATCAGATGTTGGCCAAATACGAAAGCGCAAGATGGAGGGTCGAGACGCACTGGAGCCTGAGAGTTACACAGTTACACAGATACTCGGACCACACAGACATTGCGGTCCCAACTAGGTGGTCCGGCCTTAATACTACTAGACACGGACAGTTTATAGTGGAAAAATAGGACAGTAAAGTAGAGAGAGAGAGATATTGTGTGCGTAAGAATGAGTGCTTCTATCTCGACATTGTTTTTATTCCCCTTTCAATTGTTATATATATATATATATATATATATATATATATATATATATATATATATATATATACAACATTAAACTACCTTTTGCAGCTTTCCATTTCCTTCCGCTCCTTTCAGTTTCCTTTCCGGTTCTTCCACTTCTCTCCTGCAACATCCACCTCCCTTCCTCCTGCTTCCATCTCGACGGTGTTAAGGGGACAGTGGTTTATATTGGGGGGTCTGTTTATTTAGATATTCATTTATATTTTAGTTTCCTCCCTAAACCTCCATCAAACTTTGAAAACAAACATGCATTATATCCCCTGCGAGAAAAAGTTTGTACATTTTTAGGTAGAAAGATGTCACGGCCGAAGGCTGGTTTCTCCAAATTTTCAGGCTCGCTATCGCTCGCCAGAAAGAAAATCGACACCTAAATGGCACGAAAGGTCTTAATATTGACAAAGAAATAGGGCGAAAGGTCTTAAAATCGACAAACTAATGGGGTAAATGTCTTAAAATCTCAAAACTAATGGGGATAAGCATGAGGGAGAAAAGGTACCAGAAGAACGACCCATCTCCCCTTAATCCCCTTAGAGGCTGGGAGGGCCGAGCAAGGAGCAATAATAAAAAGTGTAAAAAATGTCAACAATGCTTCTAATGACAAGTGAATGTTGTTGTTGTGGCGCTGGTTGGTACTCGTGTGATCCCCAGGGTTACCAACATTAATCAAGTCCGCTAGATAGTAAATATAAGCCACTCCAACAGCTTCCTCTCTCCCTCACCAACACCCCTTCTCCCCTCTCTACACTCTTCAGAACAATAGAAAAAGTAGAATGTAGATACGAGGTGCCGTTGTGAAGGCTTATCCCTCAGTACCTTCACCTGACCCATATACCGATAATGACTAGAATAACGGCACAATCTCTACAATTTATCTCGAAAATGGCTTAACCCTCAGAATATCGCTAAAATTATGTCGCTATATGTAAAAACTTGCCTCTAGATCGACGTAAATACCCCAAGATCTAGCGGAAAAGTAGCTAAATTGACAACACTGGTGATCCCCCGTGTTGTTGGTGGTTTGTTTGTGGTTCTCCTGGTGGGTGGTAGGTGGAGAAGAGAGATACTTGAGAAGAGGGGAGAGAAAAAGGAGGTGGAGTTTAGGAATTAAGAGTGGTAATTTAGGAGAGTTTATGGAAGGGGGAAGGGAAGGGAGGGAATAGAAGGGAGGAGGAGGAGAAGATGTGGGAGAGAGGTGGAGAAGGAGAGATGGATGAGCAGAGGGGATAGAAGGGAGGGATAAGGGAGGTTGGGTTTAGAAATTAAGATAGGTAAGTTAGGAGAGACTATGGGAAAAGACTATGGGGAAAGGGAAGGGAGAGAATAGAAGACAATTGAAGGAGAAGAAGTGGGAGAGAGGTGGAGAAGGAGAGATGATATAGAAGGAGAGGTGAGTGAAGAGATTATGAGGAGAATTTGTGACAAGGTAGGGAGGGGTCCGAGGGGAGGAACGAAATAGAAGGGAGGTGGAGGAGAAGAAGTGCAAGAGAGGTGGAGAAAGATAAATAAATGAGAATAGGTGGAAAAGGAAGGTGGGGTGTATGAGAAGTGAGTTAAGTAAATAATTTTCGTTGATGAGAAATAAAAAACATATAAAGAAGCTAGCTAAAATTAGAAACACTATAGAGATTCAATAAAAAGTAATAGTAAATATAATAGATGCATATATATGATAATAATCGAATCCTCCGCCTTTCCATCCCCAGCAGACAATGATGTGACGATAGTGACGCACCAGATAAGACTTATGGAATCCATTATACCATAAGTGGGCACTGCTTGACGTGAATTTATGTCCCATTATAGAGGGGAAGGAAATGTCGCTAATGGGGGACATATACAGCTTTATGTCTGTCTCTACCTGACAAATTGATTAATGAAAAACGATTTAGTATGTTCTTAACCCCTTCTGTACCAGCGACGTCCTTTCAACTTTATCTTGGCTACTAATAGACGATTTTATTCAGCTTTAAAAGGCCCTCCAGCAATTAAGAGGCGTCGAACTATCCCTATATACTATCACAGATCCTTCTTAAGCGGCACATAATCGTCTAAATGTAGATGGACTATAATCAAAAAAGACGTCGCCGGTACAGAAGAGGTTAATGGGGGACGAACGCTATCTAATGTTTTTACTTGTGTCTGTAGTTGAGGAATTTACTGTACCATTATGAACAGAAATATATAATATTTTAAATGGGTGACAAAGTGTAATGACAATAACCTGTCATTAACGTCTTTGTATCTTTATATTTCTCTAGTTAAGGACTTGATTGTCAAAATATAAAGAGTGAACACAATTATACTAACGGGGGACATGTACAGTTCGTAATTCAAACTTGAAGGTGATTACTGTAGATATAGATAGATAGATAGATAGATATATCGATAGATAGATATACAGATACATAGATATATAGATGAAAAGACAGATAGAGAGAGGGAGGGGGAGGGAGGGATGTCATCATGACCATCCAAGGATAGTTTATGATAGTGTTCACAGGATGGAAGAACAATGGACAGTCGTGGAGGAGGAAGGATTATTGAAGAGAGAGAGAGAGAGAGAGAGAGAGAGAGAAGGGATTGGCAGTTTTAGTAAATTAAGTTTTTTTTTGGAAACTGTTGCAACCCTGCCAGTGTGTGTGTACAAAGGAGTACAAAGGAAATCAAGCAACAACAGGTCTAGTGACCCTTCTAGGCTGCTTGTCCTCCAAAACACTGAGGATCAAGTGTCCAAACAGTGGTTTAGAGTGGGTAAGGGAACATTGGAAAGGGAACTACTGCCCTAGAACTAATGTCCGTGGCAGGATTAGGAAGTTAGTAGGGGACAGATGGATTAGTAACTGAGGGGGGTATACAATAAAGTTATTCATTTACAAACGCAGTCAGTCGCGGGTTTGATGCGAGATATTTGTCTAAGCGGAGTTTAAATGAATCAACGGTGCTGCAGTCTATAACGTCTCGGGGAAGCCCATTCCACAAGTTGACAACTCGATTGAAGAAGAAATTCTTAGATTCGTGTGAGTTAAAAGATTTACCAATAATTTTGCAACCGTTTCCCCGCGTGTAATTAGATTGGTCGATAGTGAAGTACTTACTACAGTTCATATTGTCGATGCCTTTGATAATTTTGAACACTTGAATTAAGTCGCCTCTTAATCTGCGCTGGGTTAAAGGAAATAGATTTAATTCTCTAAGACGCTCTTCGTATGGTTTGTTCTTTAGGCTAGGTATCATTTTGGTAACTCTACGTTGAACTCGTTCTAGCTTGTTTATATCTTTTTGGTAATAAGGGCACCAGGATTGAACGCAGTATTCCAGAAGAGGGCGGACTAAGGAATTGTAAAGGGTTAGGATAACATCTTTGGATTTATGCTCAAATGACCTGCCTATAAAGCCAATTATTTTGTTTGCCTTCTTAACAACTTCTGAACATTGTTGACTCGGTTTTAGGTTACTCGATATTGTTACTCCCAGATCGGTTTCTTTGTTTACATTCTTAAGCTGAGTGCCATTCATCGAATAGTTTGCTTTCTCATTTAGGTATCCGATATGTAGTACTTTACATTTATCCGCATTGAAACTCATTTGCCAAATTTGGGCCCAACATGACAATTTATCTAGATTGTGTTGCATATCGTCAACTTGTTCTTTTGAGAGTACGCTATTTGCAATTTTTGTATCGTCAGCAAATTTCGAGACTGTACAGGTGAGACCCTCATCTATGTCGTTGATGTAAATTAGAAAGAGAATTGGTCCTAGTACCGATCCCTGGGGTACCCCACTACTTACATTGGTCCATTTAGATGCCTTACCGTTTATGACTACTCTTTGCTTTCTGTCGCTGAGCCAATTTTCTATCCATTTCAACACACCGTCTTGTATTCCATGCGCTTTTAGTTTTAGCAGTAATCGTTTGTGGGGAACTTTGTCAAAGGCCTTTTGAAAATCAAGGTATATAATATCTACAGCTTTACTCTCATCGTAGAGGTTGAAGATATCGTGGAAGAAGTCTAAGAGGTTTGTTAAACAGGAACGTTTTTTACGAAAGCCGTGTTGAGTATCTTTAAGTAAGTTATTTGCCTCTAAGTGATTTACGAGTCTGTCTCTTATGACCGTTTCTAGCATTTTACATACAATTGATGTTAAGCTAATTGGACGATAGTTACTGGGTAGGGATTTGCTGCCTTTTTTGAATATCGGTGTTACGTTGGCTAGCTTCCACTGATCAGGCATAGTCCCAGACTGCAAGGATTCATTGAATAGCAATGTCAGTGGTTTGGAGAGCTCATCCTTAGCTTCCTTTAGAACTCTAGGTGAGATTGTATCAGGTCCAGGCGTTTTATTTACCTTGAGTTTATCTAAACAATTCAATACTTCTCTCTCTGTAACGGTGATATTGCTTAGAACATCTGAATTATCAATCTGAATCGGCGATGGTGTAGGGATATCACTGAGGTCTTCGGTTGTAAAAACTGATGCAAAGAAGGTATTGAGGGCATTACTCATTTGTACTTCGTCTTTGGTGTATTCTCCATTTTCATCGACTAACGGTCCAACAGTTGAAGTAACTACTTTTTTCTTTCTGATATAACTATAGAATTCTTTCGGGTTTGTTTTACTTTGATTCGCAACATGTAACTCCAGGGTCTTTTTACTTTGCTTAATTAACTTTTTGGCTTTGCGTCGTAGCTCTACAAATTTCACCCGTTCTTCGTCATTTTGTGAGGATTTTAATCTATCATTAGCAAATTTTTTAGCAAGCAGACAGTCTGAAATATCTTTATTCCACCATTTGGGCTTATCATTTTGGCCTGGACGCCGTATTTTCGATGGTATGCAGTCTTGCACTGCCTTAAGGTAAGTGGTTGTGAAACACTCCCAAGATGTATTTATGTCGTTATTGTTAGTCAGAAAGCTCCAGTCAGTTTCTTTAAGTTTTGATTTAAGTTTATGAAAATTTGCTTTCTTGAAATTAGGGACTTTCTCAATGCTGCTATTTGATTTGTTACTAGTCAACTTTAAAGTGAAAGTTATCGTACGATGGTCGCTGTTACTGAATTCATCACCAACATTCAAATTCTCTATTAATTCTTCTTTTGTTGCGAGTACAAGGTCAAGCACATTATTACCACGGGTCGGAGATTGTACAAATTGAAAAAGTGAACTCTCTTGCAAGTTAGCATAGAGGTCGTGTCCAGAGTGTGAAGTAAGAATATCGCCCCATTTAGTCACGGGTAAGTTGAAATCGCCAAGAATTACGGTATCTTGTATGTTAGTTATTTCTGCAATTTGTTCATAAATTTCACTGTCAGTTTGCACTGATTGAGATGGGGGTCTGTATAATAAAGCTAGTGTTATTTTAGTTCCTCGTTTATTATTTAATAGTACGTAAGATATGTCTATATTCGCAATTTGAGGTTTTGACATTAAGACGGGATTAAGACTTTCCTTTATAAAAAACAGAACTCCTCCTCCATTTCTATTGATCCGACTTTTCTCAAACATTGTATAACCAGGAAGCGTATATTCGGCTAAAAAGTCTCTGTCTTCCGTATTTAACCAAGATTCTGTAATGCCGATTATATCATAATGTTCTGTAAACACGATTTCCTCTAGATCTGAAAATTTATTGCGTATGCTACGAGCATTTACATAAAACACCTTAAGAGTATTAGAGTTGGATGTTACTGATTGTGCATTGTCTGAATTTTCAGTTCGTATTTGACTTACACTACCCTGTCTTGGGTCTGGTTGACCCCGTTTTTTGAACGGAAATCCTTGACTGCATCGTTCAGCAGACGACCAAGACGTGCAGCTCC